>WEDG01003354.1:0-124721 GCA_017591395.1 Schistocephalus solidus | reverse complement strand
CCTGCGGTCCTTAATTTGCTGAGAAAGACACCGATTTCCTGATTTATTCATCCCATAAATATAACCTTGATAAAAAAACTGATCCCATGGGGACTGTGCGAGGAACAGTATTTCCATTGGAATCATTATGAAGACAGTTTTTCTAGCAATTGACATACAGGCCGCCAATAACGTTGACCGGTCACATCAATTCGATAATTATATGAAGATAACTGGACTGTCATTGCCATAAGTTCGAACGCGTGCCATGCACATGAGAAGCACACTCACTAGTAGATTTAGGTGTACTTAGTTAATTATTCATCTAAATACTGCATACTCAGGCGCCAGCCACACCAATCTGGTGCCATCTCTTGTGTTGGTTCAAGCGAGAATCAAAACTCCAGTTTGATAACAAACCTGTTACGCGAAGGGGGCCTTAGTCCCATTGAAACACCCAACCGTAACCCAAGGCGTAAGCCTATTTTTCTCAAATACACTGAACTGAACTGAACTGAACTTATTATTTAAGTACTGAGTAAAAGTTATTCTTCGGTTTGCGCATTCTAAACACCTTAACCAACTTGAGTGACTTAAACAGTACGCGCGGTAACTTCAAGTGCCTTTCTGTTTTGCTCCCATTCTTTCTTTTTCTGTTCGTGGTCTTCCACGTTTTCTGACTTGTCCTTTTATTTGCCATAGAATAGCCTTTTTTTCACAAAGAATCTATACATTCCTGTATTTGTATGTCTCACAAACAGGACTTGTGACAGTTCGTTATATGGGGTTACACCTCATCCCTGATAACAATTTACCGGCGTCACGACGCAAATGCCAGAGCCACGCTTAGCTCAGTGCAAATGAGGTAGAATATCTAGTTCTTGGATTAAATGGAGTCCCGTCCAGAGTACACTATATTTCCACGACATGTCATACAGTCTCACCCCAGGACCCACATTCTAGAGCATTTCCGCATGTGTCTGTCACAGCCCCAATCCCTGATGATGCGCACCCAACATCCCACCATATTAACATTGTCCGTTGGACATGAGTTTAGTAATCAGTGCCAGACTCTGACGTCCTCTGCCGCTATTGCAATTATGTTTTGAAAACTAACCTGCTAACCTGATATTTAAATCGTTGGCGGACCAGAGCACAGATTGATTGCATTCTTCTGGGCGAGAACGATAGAAGTCACCAATTTTTTTAATAACTACGGCCGAGTGGGCAGCGGATATAGTATAGACGGCATTCTTATGAAGACGTGACTGACTTCGATTCAGGGTGTTCCTGGCATTTATTTCGCCCAGAAATTCGATGTTCGCACATTTAGATGCAGTAAAACAGTCGACCGCATCCAACAGGACTTCCTTGCATTACTATACAGTCCTGACGCTTATCTTCCTTTCGGGATTGAGAAATATGTGATATCCTCGAATACTGTCACTGACGCAGCGACACCTAAAACTCAAAGGAGCAGGTGGCACCATTTCTTTGGCTCTTCGCGCTTGAATAGTTATGGATTCAAAATTCGGAATGCTGCGCTGTCAGACCACACAGTGAAAAACTAGCCAGAAGTGATATCATTCGTACATAACATTGAAATCGAATCGAACCTAAGAAAGCTGTGTCGGCCTCTTCGATACTCTTAGGGGGACAATTTTATGGGTAGTGAAGTCAAAAATTCGGTCTTTTACCGTGCTCTGTTTGCTATCTCTAAATACGTTCTGCATCTACCACTCACTCCCCAAATCCCTTTATGATTGTAACTGCTCCACCGTCTACAACTGAAATTGCGACAGCCATCCAGTGTCTTCATTGTAACAGAGCGGCGGGTGAGGATGAACTGTTGTCACGTCATTTTCGGACAGGTCGAAATATTTCCGTGTGGCACACCGAGTCTCTCATAATAACAAAAACACTGCCGTTCTGATTCTCTTCCTCAATATCCAAGATAAGACGGAATATATCTATCACATGAAAATCAGGTTTACTAACATTGCTGCGAAGACGGCCCAGTATCTCCTTGAACTGTTTCTCCTTTCCAGGGAGGCACAGACGATTAAAAACCGCAACCTTTCTTTTCCTAGCGGAAAATTTGCGAATTAATATTCACATAATGAAGATTCCTCGAACAGTGACATTAATATCGATGGAGTTTGACTGTCAGTTTTATTGATTTGGTTCCAGCATGTGACCGAGTTGCTCTCTGGAAGGTCACCGAGGTTGGTAATTTGTGTAAAAACTCATGACATTGCTCGAAGCTTATCACCAAGTCTAGCAAACTGAAGTTCGAGTTTGTGAATATTTTGCTGTAGAGGCCAATAGTAGGCAAGCTTTTGTCTCCTCGTCCATCCTCTCTTACTATGAGATAGACTGATGTCCATTTCACTACAATTAAGAGGCTGTCTAGGTAGGGTAGGGTCCTTTCGCCTCCGACCTGGTTTATATCGATAATATTACCCTGCTTGGAAACGTTATTCACCCGGACTGCCCGAATTTTCAAAACATTGGCTTGAATGTGAACACAGGGGCAAACAAAGAGATGCTCCGGCTTCCTCCAACTACTCTTCCCTGAGTGACGGTAGGCGCTTAATTATCCAGTTATTTATCTACACGGGCTCTGCTACCCGTAGCACGGTATCACCAGAGGTAAACCACTGCGTAGCATGTACAGTATAGAACGCTGACTTCGGAGTTGTACGTCGTTTCATTCCGAGGTTCGGCGGGGCTGTAGCCGAAGTCTTTATCTATGGTAGCGAAACTTGGCCTCTATTAACTGGCGACTTAGGTTGAGATGTTCGGCAACTGTTTTTGATTTAGGAATACATATCGAACATCCAATTCGGTTGGCGATGCAATAAAGTACACGCCTACCTGTTACGGCTGTGAATCTGGGCTGACCTTGGTGTCGTAAATGGTGTCATTGCTAGTATTTATCCGGTCTTCATGACTATCTGTGGCTGCATGTCTGGGAAGCCTGATTCACACTCTTCTGCAACGCCAGACTATACCGTGCATCTGCGAGTTACCCTCATTTCTTAAAAGACCGTGCGGACTTCGATTTTTGGCTTTTCCTATTTGCTACCTAGAGTAAAAAAGTGGCGTTGAATGTAGGGCAGTAGCACTGCACTTACTAGATGGTAGACGAGGAACCGGCCTGAGATTTCGCAACGAGTCTGAACTGTCTTCTTTGGGAGGAAGTCAGTATATTTCACTCCGAGATGGTTCTCGGGCAACAGTAGATCCAGTTTTGTTCCAACACTGCGCGGGTTATATTTAGAAGCAATCTCACCCGGCCTTTCGATCTTTACTCTGGGATCTGATAAGATTTTATCCTGTCACACAACGCCATTAACTTCATAACTGGCCAAATTTTCCGAAAAAAACAGATTTAGTCGCTTCTAAATACCAGTCTGAGTAAATATTTTCAAATATCGGGCGAAGTTTTTGCCCAAAGGAGGGTGTAACAAAGGACCGACGCTGTTTGCGCGGCTTTCGCAAAGCTCCGAATGCGCATGCGAGTTCGTCAAGGTATCTGAATTGCAGCCAATACCCACGTATGTCGAACAACTGCCCAGTCAGTCATTCTGTTTGTTTATGACAGCTAAACTATGCGTTGAAGGATAAGCGAAAATTGAGGTTTTACCCTATTAGCTTTCGAGTGAAATTCACTGAGTTCATCCCGAATGAGGCAGTTTAAACTCAGTGTGATATCTCAGGCCGTCCGCGAAATAGGATAAAGATGGCTTGGACACGCCCCTAGTCTCCCGAATGATAAGTTTAGCACTGCTGTTCTGACTCCGGCGCTTCTACTTAACGGGATACAGCGAAGAGGTCAACTATTGACTGCGATTGGAAGCCGTCCATAATTTATACCATTGGTGCGCTGCATTATTCATATTGGTAGACCGAAAACTTGGCGCAATAGGCCCGTTCTCCAAGTGTAGAATTAATCGAAACTGTATGCACTGATCCTGGTTCTGGATATTCAGCAGTGGGTGCAAGCAAGTTGAATGGTACGTTGAAAGCCATATACTAAGACTGTGGACGAGACTTACCGATTTCAGCATAACGCAGTTTTTGGGAGCCTCTCTACACCTCAATGTAAATGTTTTTGTCGTATTGGTGCGTTGTTTTATCTGTTGGTTTTCATCTAATTTTCATAATTTGGAACCAAAATGTTATAAAGTAGGTTTTCTTATAACAGCACCTAGTGTCTGTAGACTTCCGCCGTTACTGCAATGTTACATGCGCAGTAGTTGGATTGCGGCTAAAATAAGTTTTCTGATGCCCTCAAGAGGGGCTGAGTTACCTCTTTTCTTATTATCCTTCCGGTCCTCCCCTGGGAACTCCCGCATATCTGTTTATTACCCGTCCCAGTTACTCAGATTGTTTACTTGCATTGACTTAAAATTCTTCCTTTTCGTCTTATAGTACGCGTAAGCTCGTACTAAGTTCGTCTCTGTTGCTCCTTTTATGATATAGCGAAAACGCCGGCATGGCTACGTACAAGGGTAATGTAAAAGAATCACAAAGAGCTGCGCAGCTCATGAAACAACGCGAAAAGGAGCGACAGGAAATCGAGTTTCAGAAGAAGAAACTTGAATCTGAACTTCGTGTGGGGGAGTTCTCGAGCAAATTTGCGGTTCATTATGATGCTATCGAAAGTCAACTCAAAACCGACACCGTAAGCTACCTAACAGAATACCTTTAATCTCAGCCTATAACTTAAGGTTGGTTTAGTTACGTTGGACGAGATGAAGGCTCGTCAGCAGGCCTTCATTACGCAGCGCGAAAAGGAACTCGCTCTTGGCAAGGCCGGTGGGGCCAAATCCCGTGACGGTCGCAGTCTGCTGGGTCGCCAAGGCACCCTCCACAAAGTTTGTGATATTTGATGCTGAGTTTACTTCTAGCTATAATATAGGGCCCAGTATCGTTCTGCCCTGATGCAGATGAAGCTGAGGAAGACGACGATGGCGACAACGATACCAGTGCTACTGCTACTGCCGTTGATGTTCCTGCAAGGGCTGCCAGCCCTGAAAAGAAATCCAATTCACCGCCTTCTACAGAGGAGGTCACTGTACAAGTGAGCACAAACTTGTTACGCTAGCGATTTTTGTTATTCAGCCTGCCTCTGAGTCATCCTCAGACCAACACCCAGATAACGACGACAGCTCTGAAGAGAAGACCCCAAAGAAGCGCCGTCGTCTTGGCAAGAATCCGAATGTAGACACAAGTTTCCTTCCCGATATTGATCGGGATGAGGAGGAAAAACAGTTGCGGTATGCATTATTCCATCATTCTTTACCTTTACTCTTTTGTGTAAGCTGTAACTTACGATTTCTCTCTCTTAGGCTGGTTTTTTTGCGGGTGACCTATCTCGCGGTCTTTTATAATAATTCGCGCGAAAGTTTCTCAAGTTTGCATACCACATCTTCCAAGTTTTTCAGTGCTTAATATAAACCGTTCTTTAGGAGAAGGCATCGTTTGGTTTACAAGTTATCGTGAAATAGCTAAAAAAATACCGAGTAGAAATCAGAAATTCTGTAGTCAGGAGTATTACAAGTCACGTAGTTAAAGGTGGTGCATTAAAAGTAGTAAACAACGAAAACTATTAATTACAACATATCAGTGCCTTGTTAACGTTCTTTTTAATTGTGATACACTATTCTGTTAAAGAAGGAAACTTAAAGCCGATTATGGTGGTTGGATCAATGTACATGCTTAATTGGTGCCTCCTATCTTGCCTGCACAAGCTTGTTCCGGCACGTATGACAGTATTTCCCATGAAATAGGGCTGTTGGCAGAAAAGCTAATTATTTTGGCACCCCAGGCCGTGGTCCAAAGATCGGGAGTTTGGTTGGAGCCATATCTCTTTTCAGCAGTGAATGGGAACGTTATCCTACATGATTATGGCGTCCATTCGGCGTCGTAACTAAAATTAGCCGTCATGGCGTCAACCAATACCTTGCAGATACTAGTGTCCGTTGTTTTCCACCAGCTTTGACCCCTCACCGAGTTTGATGGCAACCGAACCACCAGACGTCAATCATTCTTGACGGAAGTTCTTCCAACACATGACTATTCGTGCCCTATTTGTAAACTTGTTTTGAAATAAGATCAACTTACACCGTAGCAATGGAAGAAAACTCTCTACTATTTGTCTTGCTAGAAAATGGCGTAATGGTCTTTTATAGACGATTGAAAATTGTAGTTTTTTTCCTATTTTTGCGCAGAGTTAACTAACTAATGCTATCTAACAATAGTTTTAACACGTATGTACTGATACTTTTAGTGTTTGATGAATATAATTTTTATCTGGTTTATGGGGAATTTTGGTTTCCCTGGTTCGTTTTAGGCATGTTTCTACCATTAATTGTTGCCTACCGGAAATACTCCTAGCGACAACTGTGACGGCCTTTCGATTGCTAATTTCAGTATCTGCCAAAAATTTGTGTCAGGCCGAGAAGCCTGAACGCATGGCACGGGTACTTCTTATATATTTGTTTACGCCATATAACATTTAAAAGGCTTGCAGCTGTTGAGACTAAAGGTAGCTGGCATCTGTCTGAGCGCAATGGTGGAGTGTTGGATATTATTGGTTTATGTATGCAAATGTTCCAGTTACCTAGGAACGTGTCGCGTCGAATAAGCTCACCGGATTCTTTTGTCATTTTTATGCTGTTGTCTGCATGAAATGTCCCAGGACAGAGGCCTTACTGGTTTCTAAACCTCAGCAGCCTAACTAGTCACCCGGAAAATTATTCGTAAATAGCTACAAAACTAGAATTTGTCGTGCCATTGGAATTTGAAATGAGTCCAAAGTATTTGCCAGGACCGTTGCTGAAGGCTCTTGGACGCCTGCCCAACCGTTGGAAAATTTTCTAAGGTGGTATCGAGTGTGCTCTGAGTTCATGCGATTAATGGAAATAAATTACTATATCAGTATATTAGACAATAGTTTGTATTGTCAACTATTGACTTTATATATAGGACCCAACTACGTATTATTGATCGTTTAGGGACGAACTCCGGAGGGAGTGGCATGCAAAACAGACGGCCATTAAGGAGGAGGAAATTGCAATCACCTACAGTTACTGGGACGGTTCGGGTCATCGCAGACAAGTCAAAATGAAGAAAGGCCATTCAATTCACCTATTCCTTCACCGATGTCTGGATCAGCTCCGCAAAGACTTCTCCGAACTTAAGTCCGCTACCGCTGATCAGATGATGTACATTAAGGAGGATTTGATCATACCTCACCACTACACCTTCTACGACTTCATCGTGAGCAAAGCACGTGGCAAGTCAGGTCCGCTCTTCACATTTGACGTGTATGACGATGTTCGGCTACGGATGGATGCTAAGGTAGAAAAAGAGGAGTCGCATGCCGGCAAGGTCTGCCTACGTAGCTGGTACGAACGTCACAAGCACATCTTTCCCGCGAGTCGTTGGGAACCCTATGACCCGGCCAAGAATTGGGACCAGTACACCATATCGGACAAGATGTCGGCCAAAATTGTCGTCCGATGAAATGAGCACACGACCACAAACTCGCAGCACCTTTAAATAAACCAGATTTCATCTTTTTACCCTGGTCACTTACACACTCATCTTCAGCTTTGTATTGGGTTGATACCGCTTACTAAATTTTCCCTGATGGCATGCGTCGTATACCGTATGACCGACTGAAGGTATTTCATGGTATATTTCTCTTCATTAAGCGGCTCCGTCCATCGCCCCTGTAGGTTGACCATCGAAACCCATGTCTGGTCATGAAATACCCCCGAGAAATGGCTTGGTAAAGCTTTTGGAGTTGGTTGAAAGTGCTTATGTTCCGACCATTTTAAATTCATTATTCTGTGTTCGGGATCGCAATGCGTGAAAGGCTGCGACCATGGGTCTGGTGAGATCGATCCATTCTTTCGCTGGCGACTTATGAATACCGAGGTTCACCCTACCATGTTGACGTCACGGGGATCGTGCCAAACAATGCTGAAATTTCAGTAGACTGCAAACAGCCGTGATAATTTTCGATAATCACAACAGCACTTCTCTGACATCTTAAGATATATTGTCAGTTGCACCTAACCAAACCTTTGTTTCAGGTCCATCCGATGTCATTAATCAGTAGCACCCGGCAATAAAATGTACACCGGAAGAACAGTCTGGGTTGCACCTTTCTCGGGAGGTGCTTCTGAGTATTCGCTTAGGTGTCGTATCATGACAAAACCTGGTTCGGGCGATAGCGAATTTTTCAGTTATGTACCTCTAAACTTGGATGGTACCTCGGTGCGTTGTTCGATACGACGGGTGACAAGGATCTGCTCGGCTGATAAAATTGGGGAGTTTAAAATTACTGAAAGTATTTTTCGACAGAATGGGTATCCTAGTCAATTCATTGTTAAGACTATGACCAAAAGACCACCGAAGTCCCCCGGTGCTGAAGGCAGGAAATAAAAGTCTTCCCCGCAGACTCGTTTAAGGATACGCGCCGAGAGGGCAATTGAGCCAAGCTGTATCAATCACATCTCCAGCGGCTGACACCCGTGTTTTTCTCCACTAGTCCTATCCTATATAGAGAAGGCAAGGGCAAGCTGCCAACCCAGGTCGCCTGTCTATGCATGTGCACCATCACCTGCTCCCATGGAGCATAATTTATTGGTTGCAACAACCAGAGTTTGTCCAAATAATGGAAGGACACCTTCCAATGTCGTCAGAAATGGACCCTATAAAGAACGTTATCACATGGTAGGCACCGACCACCGCGTAGATGCCATTGAGGCTTTTGAAGATATTTGAAAGGTTCTCTTGAGCTATCTAGAATCACTTGGACGGCGTCTGATGACTACGACAGAGGTGGCCGCGCTCAGGTTACGCATACCAGTCATGTGCACGCGGAAGTACTTCACATAAGGTCCTTAGTTGCCATGGCCCAAAACCACCAAGCCAACCGTCTGTATAAAATCAATTTTCCCCGGTGCCCGCTACCTCCCTTGACGCTGACCGAAGGACACTGTAATTTTGTTTTTCTTCCCCCCCCTTACCCTAGCTGCAGCATGATTTTTATAATTCCCCGCGTCTTTTAATTATTTCAATAGCAATATCAGTTTATAGGCCTGGACAGAGTATCGATACTGACATGCCCGCCAAATTATCTTTTAAATTATATTAATTAGGTCTCATAAAGCAATTTCCTTTTGATAGACTTGAAAAACCGCAAAGACCTATCATACAATCCACCCCCAGCTCGCCGCCATCGTGCGCTAGTAATTACTTCGCATAGAAAAGTTCAGTCAGATTTTTTCCAAAATATATATCTTCATCCACCCTTGTGGCCAGATCGCCCTTTTGAATGCCTATATGATGCCTCTCTGCGTCCAGCCTAGTTGAATCCAAACAAGAATGCGATTTACGCCGTTAACCGCCTCGGTTAGCACAAGTGAGATTCAGCAAACGTTTTGCTTCACGAGCTTTCTTGACTGCCTTGACTGCTGTATGCTTTCCTTTTAACTTCCCTTAAATGTTCATGCCCAAGTAGCGTGGGTGAGGAGTGGAGCATCGAAAACTACATTCCAATTTATCAAGTCGGACATGTATTCGTATCTCGTTAAAATTAAATCCCGAAATATTTAGGGTTAGGTTACGAGACATACGTTCACATGCAATATTTATTGGGTCACGCAAAGCGGAGGGGAACTCAATCGTGACCGTATTTGTGCGCTGCCCTTCACCAACAAGCCTTGGCGCACAGAGCAGAGAAAGAAGCGGTGTCCTTAGTAGAAGCACCCGAACGATTACACCGACGTCTAATTCGCTGGATGGCCAAACGGCTATCGGTTGGAAAAATGACGATGGCCCAAAAGTTACCTCGTTATTTATCGATATTGAAAAAGCCATCTACTCCAGCAGATGGGTACAGTGCTACAGGCTGATTAATATTGCCGACAAACACAAGGGAGACCGGAATTGCCATTTCTGGCTTATTAGCCGTCGTAAGCCAGTTAAACCCAGATGGTACACCGAGGATCGAACCCACAGACCGCTGTGCGGCTGCTGGCGGGGCTCGAGTGAGCCTAAAGGCAGAACGGAACGAGTGAGTTCAGTCAGCGATGGGTGAGCATTCATCAACGAATTCAAGTCAATATTCCCTATTTAAACCGGCAAGACAACGAGCCCGTGACTCAATGGTAAGAGTTTTCGACTTCTGATCAACCGGTCGCGGGTTCGATCATCGGGTGGTGCATCACCTGGGGTTGAGTATGGCTGGTTGACGACGGTTAACAAACCAGAAATGGCCGTTACAGTCTCTCTTGTCTTCTACAACATATTTATCTGCCTATTGTACTACTAACCGCTGTGCGGCTGCTGGAGGTGCTCGAGACTGACACTCAAGGAGGAACGAAACGGATGAGTTCCGTTAGCGATCGGTGAGCTTTCATCAACGAATGCAAGGACACAGTACCTTCGGTGTGAGGACCACGAAGCGAGGAGATTACGTCAAATTCAACTAAAAAGCCACGTAGAGTGGAGAATATTGATGGTTGAGGAACGTCATTCAAAAAAGGTGATCAAAAACATATATACAAAAATTCGGTACACTGGGAAGGTAATAAAACCCTCTATTTGCAAGTGTCTTGAGGAGCAGGCTTTCCGCTAAGGTTCGCCCCAGTTGTAATAGCAGCGACGAGCGTAAAAAGATCGTCCGGATTGACAGAGGACTTGAATGTCTTCTCGCTCAAATCCATCTCCAGCTCCTGTTTTAGGGCGTTAACTTCCTTCAGCCCAGAATCAAGCAGCCTATTAGATAAATTGACCAACTTAGTTGCCTGCTCCGGAAGAATAGCAGAGGCTTTGGCATTTTGGGCCATGCGCTGAGATTCTACCTGTCAAGTTAAGGAGAGGATTTATTCAGGGTTTAGAGGGAGCTAGAACTGGAATTAGAACGAAAAATCGGAGGAGGTAAATGTGAGAACGGAATGCCAACGAAACTGAAAACACCGACGCTGGGGATTCCAGCAGACAGCGTGTAAACGGAATGACGACAATCCTTCGAAACCGACTACTCATGACGGACTCCGCGCCTCCAGCGGTTGTTTCCGCTGTCCACAGCAGCGTCGTGGAGCCAGATCGAGGTACAGTCGTCATAATGAAAATATTTAACGCTATCTCTGAATCGTGCCAGCGTTCAACGCGTCATATTAATAGACTTTCGGTTCCCGAAGGCGTCCTTGCATCTAATATATGATAAGAAATGCGCGTTTTCACATAAGGTGGAGAGTTATGCATGGGTTGGATCGACGTCAGCGTGAACATAATCGTCTAAATTGTGACTCCAGCTGGCATAGCATTGATGACAGCAAAATAAAAAACGACGAGGTCAGGGAGACGGGTACGGAAGAAAATATAGGGTGGAAAATTACTGGTGGTGGAAAGGACGCAACGGCGACGGGTTGCCAGGCAGTCTTTCTTACAGATGGAGAAGGGTTCTCAAAATATGCTAACTTGGAAAACAAAGCTCACAAAAAATTCATCCAATACCTATGCAAGTCTAAAATGGCCATATAAACCGTAAGACAAATCACTTTCGTTAAGCGTTTGAATAAATACCGCGTGACGCTGGAGCAAAGGCGGTTTAGGGGTTCTTCGATATTAAGACTGTGAGGATTCTTAGCGCTTAAAACCTACTTGAATATGAACATGTATTAAGTGTGTTGACAATGCGACAAGTTTCTATTATGAGGAATTATTTTACTTCCAATTTTGCCAAGGCCTCCGTGAATGGCACTGAAACTCAGTCCCTTTTTCCGAAGCTTAGTGATGACGTTAGTTGTTTGTATACCTTCCTGAGCACAGGTTTCCGTCAAGTTCCTATACGTTTTACTTCATGTAGAAAAGATGGCCGCTGAACACTACAGGCCACTATGGGTATGGAACATGTAAATAATACAGAGCTGTCAGTTTTGGGTTATAAAAATATCCTGTTTTTCCTGTAGGACGAAGATATAAACCCGAAAGATAGATGAGTCAATGAATACCTGAGGAGCCAGTTTCGTTCTCAAATATTGTGGAGCGGTATCATGGTCGAAACGTGGTAAGCGCTCATCTGTCGCCTTTGCAAGAGCTGGGTCTGGTTCGGGATTCAGTCGAACAGGTGTGAGGACGAGTGATTGAGCAAGTGAAAAACGCTCCGTCTCCAAGACCTTGCGTATTTCAACCAATTCAGAAGCACACAAGCCAAGCGTGTTTAAGTATTTTGGCCAGTCGCAAGAATCGCCCTTCAGTCAAATATTAAGGTAAACAGATTGTGACCTGTGTCTGCAAGGTTACGAGAAGATCCTGCAGTTTCTGTTTCAATTTCGATGCAGAGCTATATAATATTCGAACGCTTTCTTGTTGTTGCCGTTCGTTTGCATTCATAATTTACATGTATCTGCTGGAGATGAAACCTCGAAAACAATAAAAGACCAATGTTCCAGGTATGAGAAACGAGGAAAGTGAAGAAGTAAAACCTTGAATAATTAAGGACTTTTATCGACAGAGCTAGAGACAACGAAAAGACCACCTGATCGCACGCATGCATTGCAGTCTCGACTGCAAGGTCGGACGAATACGTCTATATTCCTGTCATGCGATCAGTAGAAACCGTTGAATTCTAGTCCCGACTTAAGATATTAACGATGCTACCATTTTTCTTATATTTGTCGTCAGAGCAAGCAAAACTCTGTTTTGAAGGAAATTTCTTACTGAGTCTTATAGTGAGTTTGAAAGGACAAATAAACAAAAGGAACTATGAGAAAAAAACTCGCTTTTAATGGGACGATGGGTTATCCACTAGCCTAGCTACTGGCTACCCGGCGCGTCCACAGGTGGCGGATAGTGGAACGGCATTCAGTGAAAGTTAGCTGCGAAATAAGCACTCTCGGGTCTGGCGAATAAGCAGTCGCGGACCAGCAGCGACAATGCTACCAGGGTGTGACGGGCTGACGCCTGGCACACCAAAAGCCTTAAAAAAGCCGCAAAGCCCGATGACAGCACTGTGACATGGCGAGTGTGAACCGCTATTAAATAAGTTCGTTCGCCCCCACTGCCTTGTGGGCAGGCTCTTAAGCCAAAGCGCTAGAGGACACAACCTCGACAAAACAATCCGAGCGGCTGTTGGGGACCCACCCGTACTCACAATCCCCAAGACCCCTCATGAAAATATGTCCGAATATAGTACTACGATCCATGCTACGGCGTCCGCGGGAACCGACGCGCTCCGCAACCCTAGTGTGCGAACGTTCCTGGACCCTGGTACACAAAGTCTGACGGCGCGCAGCCTTTATCAGTCCAACGTAGATGTGTGCTGCCTGTCAGAAGTCCGAATACCTAACTCAGGCTCTCTAGAAATAAAGATCCCGGGAGCCAACTCACACTTTACCCTGTACCACAGTGGTCCCCGCAATTTTTCCGGTAGACATGGTGTGGCAATTGCCCTCTCGCAACAAGCGAACCGTTCACTGCTTGCTTGGGAACCAGACAACGAACGGATGGTCACTTCAAAAACATATCTATCGTCTCCGTGTACGCACCAAATTCCGCTGCCGAACAGCACGACAAAGATTTTTTTTTCGCAACTGCAAACGTTAGTTGAAAGACTCCCGCGCCGCGATCTGTTAACTGTTGCTGGGGGCTGGAATGGCCGGACTGGACGTGATGATTCTACTACCAGTCATCTTATTGGCCGTTTTGGGCTTGGTTCTCGATGTGAAAATGGTGAGAGACTGCAAAAATTTGCTGACCAGAACCAACTGTTTGTCACGAACACGGGCTTCCAGCACCGCAACAAACACCTGCTGGCCTGGTCATACGGCCAGTCAAATCGATTACATCCTAGTCAGTTTACGGTTCCGCAGCTGGGTTCATGATAGCAGATCGATGTGTGGTACCGAGACTGGTAATGTCTATGGGTCTGACCATGTTCTCGTCCGTACAAGCTTGAATGTGCGCCTATCATTTGCACCCAAAATTTCACGTGCTAGACACATCGATGTCACAAAAATCCACCAACCTAGAACTGCCGAGGCCCTGGACAGAGAAATCCGGTCCTGTTTTACTACACGAACAGACGGAGAAGGCAGTAGTGAGTGGTCATCACTGAAGGAATTATTATATGGGGCAGCTGAGAAAATCCTTGTGTTTACTCAGCGACGACGCAGTGATTGGATCAGCGGAAGAACCCAATAGGTGTCTGCCCAGACGGCTCGAGCCAGGTCCCGCAACGATGCTTCCTTCCGCCAACGCCGAAAGATGAAGGCAAAATCTGCTAGGGAAGACCGGAAGAAATATTGGGTTGAAATAGCGACCTCGATGGAGCAGGCCTCAAACGTAGGTGACACTCGAAAACTCTACCAAATTATCTGCCAAGTTAGTGGTAGGCCCTCTACAGTGAGCTACTCTGGTCGTGATGTGAATGGCAGCTTCATTGCTGAAAACCCGGCCAAGGTTGAGCACTTCGAGAACCTTCTAAATTTCGATACCAAGCCCAGGACGCCCTTACCACGTGCAACGTAGTCTCCTCCCTCTCCTGCTTATGCAGTGTCATGCGACCCTCCTTCTGAAGGAGAAGGCACTGATGCCAGAAGAAGGTTGCGCAACAACAAGGCACCTGGAGAGGATGGTATACCCTCTGAAATCTACAAGTCTTGTGTCGTCACACTGGCGTCCTGGCTCCATGAAGTGATTGTACAAGCGTTGTTACTGATGACTGGGGCTCAGGCATCCTTGTGCCTGTCCACAAGAAAGGAGACAAAACGAGATGCGAAAACTACCGTGACATAAGTATTATTGACGTTGCTTCTAAAATCTTCGCTATTGTCCTGCTGAAGCGATTCCAGGCTGTTCGCGACTCTAGGACGAGGCCCAAACAAGCCGGATTCCGTCCTGGGCGTGGATGCGTGGACCAAATATTCACACTAAGGCGTATTTTTGAATCCCGCCATAGTTCCAGCAACCGATATCCGTATGCTTTGTCGACTTCACCGCCGCGTTCGATTCCGTCCATAATGAATCCTTATGTCAGATAATGGCACTAGATGGCCTACCATCGAAAATCATCACCATGATCATGGCCTATTAAAACTCAACCACTGCACGAGTTTTGGTCCCTAACAATCTTTCACAAGCATTCGATATCCGGTCTGGAGTTCGACAAGGTTGTGTTTTGTCGCCCATCCTGTTCAACTACGCTATCGACTGGATTCTTGGGAAGGCCCTGCATGAAGAGGACGGGGTTGAGCTTGCACCCGGATACCGGCTGGCTGACCTCGACTATGCAGATGATATCGCCTTACTAGCCTCAAACCTTGGTGATCTACATTCTATGGTGTCGCGGGTGAATGAAGTCGCTTAATTGGTCGGCTTGTCCATAAACGCGGGGAAGACCAAAGTTTTTTCAAGCTGCATTCCTGCCCAGGAAAAAGCACCTCTAGAGGTAGGTAGCTGTCAACTTGAAGAGGTGGACAGTTTCAAATACCTTGGGGCGAGGTTGCTGCCGAATGGACAGAGTAAGGATGACATTGTCACCCAACCCGATACTGCACGTCGAATTTTATCAAGCCTTAGATAGTGCCCGTGGACCCGATGCAACATTTCTATCGACACAAAGATTCGCATATACCGTGCGTCTGTCCTTTTCTATGGTTGTGAATGCTGGGCTACACGCATAGAAGATGAGCGAAAACTGGAGGCATTTGATCACCACTGCTTGAGGACCATTCTCCGAGTGAAGTACACAGACTTCGTCTCAAACGAGACCGTCCGCAATCGCTGCGCAAACATCGCAAGGATATCCCAAGCCATCCAAGAACGACATCTGAGGTGGTTCGGACACGTTCTTCGTCACCCACCTTACGAGCTTAGTGTTACTGCTCTTAACCGAATCCACTACCCAATTGGAGACGTCGAAGAGGGGGTTAGCTCAAAACCTGGCTCGACACAGTTTGTCATGATATGGAAGTTGTTCTTGGACCTTCGGTATTCGGCGTCCGTCTTTGGCGAAGAGAATGGATTGAACTGTCCAGGTCTACTGCTGCAGAGCGTCATGCGTGGTGGAGCACAATCCATGACATAATCGAGGCCGGCTAGATCAGGCATGATCACAGCCGTAACAAGCATGCAAGCAAGCTCTATAAAGCGCTGTCAAAACAATAGATGACAAAATTTAGGAAAAAGCTATAAAAAATAGTTACTTTCTCTCATGGCTTTCCAAAACTTTCAAACGAATGGAAACCAATTGAGTAAGAAATGTAGGTGAATTTTCAGTAAGCATCGAATCACAGTTTCAAATAGCACAATAATGTTTGAAAGAGGCTCAGATATACCGTACATGACTGGCCTATCTCAGTAAATGTTAACAGAAAGCCTGAAATATATTTTCGATTTGAAAGGATTACTTAGGTGAGGTTGAAGTATTGACTAGCATGCAGCATGCATCTAAGATATTCCAGTAAAAGCCAAATTCCCGCTTTTTATTGGGCTTATTTTCGACCGCATGCAAAACATTCGCTCGGTAAAGAGTGAACACCTATGTAGTAAAACCTTTTGACAGTTATTTTTGATGCCTTTGTGTATTCCAATATACTTAAAAAAAAACCTGCAGAAGAATATTCGTTCTTACATTCATGGAATATTAAACTACATCTTTTGAAATTTACACTCGAAAGAAAGTATATTTTAGTTAGAAAGTTCGTAATCATGGGAGTTTAAAGACTGCGAAACTTTCATTCTTACAGCATCGTAGCTATCAACTTAGCGCTGCCTATAAAGAATATACAATAGTCCACATTCATAGCATGAATTTATGAGGCCTATATGATTCCTTCTCAGTAGATTAGAGAAAACAATTTTCTTTAAATGGACAGTACACAGTATCTAGTTGTAAACCCTTGAAGTAAGTGCAAATTTCGGTCAGAAGGTGACATTTTTTGAAATCATAGTTACACTTTCTATAAGTAAAAAATACAGATGTTATTTGCCAAAAAGTTTGGACAAAAATATTTTTGTACACGTCTTCTGTAAGATATATTTGAGGTTATAAGGGCACAAAAATCATGTGAAAAATTATCCGACTTTAATATTCATTTCGCAAACGACAGGAAAAGTCTTATTGAAAGACCGGTATTTGCCATGACTGAAATATCTTCGGATTATGCTGCACGATGACCAGTATTACATCCCGTCTAAATAATCCTCTCTTATCAAAGATACATTTCAGATTTTTAATTACAAGTCCATAAGACAGCCGATTTACCCTAATGGCTATGATAACAGATATGCCATTAGGGTGATCGCTGTACCCTGAGAAGCTGCACATATTACAACAAGTTACAATAAGGAACATGAAGTGAGGTTGCAGTTACTCGCCAACTTTTACCCCCACTAGCGTCCATAATTTCGGCAAACGCAGCAATCATGGACGTAGTCTTCGTCCCAAAGCTCACATGCGCTGGCTCGACATTCCCGCATAGGCTTTGTATCTTTCTCCTCGGTCATTCACAGCCATCAGTCCCAACACTGACATTACCTAACTGGTCTGGAAGCCGAAAATTCATCTGGCACAAGCAACAGAGACCTGTCATTGCTCCAAGAGACAAACGTGTAACCGTGGTCTATTCTAGCAAATATTATCAACCCTTTCACAACGGCCGTAATCCTGGTAGCAAATTATTGTTTAAAAGTTCAGTCGTGCAATGTGCGGTGTTTTGCAAACTAACTGCTGATGAAATAAGTTGGCTGCAGTACAATGATATTCAGTTAAATTATTTGGAGTCATTTGCTACTTTACTTGATGCACTGGCCATTGCTTTCAAAATGCAGGTCAAAAAGTTAATGAATATGCATTATGTATACGAATGCGAGGTCATAGGTAAAACTGACTATCTGGAGGACGGTTTAAAAGAAAGGACGAGGACTCCATTGTGGGTGCGGAGGACAAAATAAAGAGTAGGACGTATGTCCACCGTGGACCAAGCATCGCAATCCAGCAATTGCTGAATGTGCGCGCATCTAACTGGCGCTAGACGTCCTAATGTCTGTACAGAGAATAAGAACCATCCACATTGTGCACAAACACGTAATTGAAGAATAAAATTTTGGAAAAATTAAAATAGAGCATGTTTGATATTAAATCGTCAAAATTACAAACAAGGAACACGATTACTCTATTGGCGATTGGCCTAATCACCCACAGCCACTAGACCAAAAATAAAAGTCAAAACTAAAACACCACGTAATGAAAAAGACGTTCCTAGTAAAACGAAAACGAACAACGAAAATAGATGCAATGTAAACACAATTTAAAGGAAATAGACAGAGGAGTTAAACTGATCCACAACAACATTATCTGCGACTTGTTTGTCATTATGACAGCATTATCGAACCCATTCTTGTTTCTCTCACACACAAGCCGCTGCCATCAATTTATATATTTGATTTATGTCATCGCATATTTGTTTAATTATTCACTGGGCATCTTAAAGTGGACTGAACGCATTGCAAATAGTAAGTTATATAAATAAGAGGAGACATAGTTGACAGACACTAGGCAGCCTCAGTTATGTTAAGTGTACGGGATGTATCCTCCTGATATACAGCAGTTTCTGGAGCAGAAAGTGACAAACGTACTCCATCGGTACGATCACTAGATACCTTTCCCAGCAAAATTTTTCCGTAAGGGCCATTCGGTGGGTGTCTTAACTTGGCACTTCTAGTGTTCTAACATTTGGATTTGAACCCAGCATCTCTCCCCGATGCAGAAGTCGAGTTCAAGGTTCAAGGTCAAGGTGCGTAGCTCGTTGTTGAAAGCTAAGTGACAATCCTTATTTTTTCGTGATTTTATCATCCCATGTTTAAATTATTATCTGATTTTTGGATACAACTTTTCAATTTTAACACTACTACACCTGCGTTTTAGCTGTGGTACTCGTCCTCTCCAACAGTTGGGAATCTCTATAGTCATCGTTTTAATCTGACAAAGCCTTATTATTAGTCAGGTGGATCTAATATACTTAGAAGTTTTTTAGAGCACACATAGTTTTTTAGTTAAAAATGTGGAAACACATTCTATTTCCACCAGGGAATTGTCAGCAGTAACCGCTGTTATTGTTGACATACCAACTGGCAGGAAATCTATCCAGCTAGCACCGCCCCTTCATGGCCCTGCCAAACTTCAGAGGATAAGTGGGGCTCGGCGCGGCCTTGGTGGGAAATGCAACATTCCACCCCAGATAGCCCCATATTAGGAAAAATCTTTGCAATGGGACGCATTTTTTCAAAATTAATGGCACCCATTCCCCTTTTCGATTTTCTCACCCGTAATGCACTGCCTCATAGTCAAAATTCTGTAATATCTTAAAAATGGTTCATGGAAATCCCCTAAGCGACCTCGTTTACAGGTGACTCCCCTCTATATGCCTGCGTTCTACGTGGATCCTAGTGCACTGTTGCATAAAATGTAATGGACACAAATTATGTAGAAAGTATATGGCATATCTGTAGGGTGAACGATAGCCTTTACGTTGCTTAGTCTCTTTGTTCGTTTCAATTTTTCGGCATGGTTTATTAGCCCACAACATTTCCCATTCTCTTGTTTTGCTTAAGAAATACTCCATTATTTGAAAATAAGTGTAAAATAGTACATAAAACGCATTGCTTGGACTAAAAAAGTTACTGAAGGATTTGTTTTTTGAAAAAAATGTCCGCGAACACTGACCTACTTTGTTTCGAATTATCATTTTGTCATTCTAATTTTTAGTTTGTTAGCTTTTGTCTACTGATTGCTCAATTGAATTCAGCAATTCGTATTTTTAGCATCCTAATTTCCTCAAACGGGGTATATTTTGAAACCATTAAAGTGTCGCTGAAATTCGATGGCAAGATTTGCTAGATTTTCGTAAAAAATCAGTTCCCTGATTTTTCTTAAGTTTTATCAAATTACAGCCTCCTCCAGGAAAAAATAAGAATGAAAATCTCAGCTCTTCACAATCTCTCAACCCTTGAACCGAAGATTGGTTTGGTTGTACCTAGTAGTCACAGCTGTGCTATGCATATGCGACCAGTTGTTAAAGCTAAACAGCTTAATCTGTCCACCTTGCAAAATGGTAATGATTGTATGTATAAGTTTGCATCAGTTATCTATATGCTGGAGTACTTATTCAACGGTCACATATCTGCTATTCCCTCTCAGAAATTTCAGCGTCTGGACTCTCTCATCCATTTGGTTGGCAGTGAAACATTAGACCGATAGAAAACAAATCATAATTTTCTTTAAAAACGTTTCCAGAGAAAAACGACCTTTTGACGTTGCCATAGACTTCCTGTACTCATACGGCTTCCACGTCAAAAAAGCGGAAGCCAAACCCCTCTCCTCATGTAACATAAATCTGACCATACTTATCAGCCTTTCTTCACCAATCGAGGTGGGCTCCATCTTTGCTCAACGAGATCACATTTCTTGTTATCCAAATGGAACCAAATTTTTCCTTTGCCAGGATCTTATACTGATTGAGTTCATCAGCCTCTTGGCCTATTATCCATAATTCCGGTCACGGTTATGCAAACCACAACGAGACGGTCAAGCAATATCCTCTAATTTCCGGTTCAAAAATCCATTTACATTCACCTCCCATCGACTGATTCTCCATTTTCAAGTAGTTTTCCTTGTATTCCTAATAGTGACTTAGTCCAAAAAACTGGGTCAAGTCCGCCTCGTTCCCATACCCCGTCAACCACACCGGTATCAGCTGTTCAATTTAATAAACTTATGAATACCCCTAATACTCCCAATTGAAGTTCTAAAAAGAAAAAATGTTATTTCTTTTGAGAAACCTGCTAACCCTCTAGCATGTACTATACATATATAAAATTTCCTTAGCAATTCTCCTAAACCAACAACTTATCTGGCTTCCCAATTAATTAATTCTCCTACCTATGGTAACAGTTTTCCCAAACCATTTGTACCATTTTCAAATCTTATTCTCCCCAACATTGTTGCAAAGTTCCTAAAAATCCTTTTTTAGGGCTTCTGATATTTTTGCTACCGCAGAAAATAGCCTTCCTCTCCCACCCAGATATTTTTCGCTTCAATAATCCTAATTTAGCTAACAGTAAAAGCTAAGCACATGGTAGACTGCAGCAATTTTACTTTCCACCTACACCTTCCCTGCAGTTTACTTCCCAACCACAAAGTCTTCCTTTTTTATAAAAACTTATAGCGTATCCTGCGTTCCACAAATACGCTCAGTATAGTTTCACTCAACGCGAGATCAGTCATGCATAAGATGACTGTGGCTTTTGAGCTTGACCCAAATGTTTTGTGCATCACATAATCTTGGGCTCATGCTGTGCCTTTACTACTCCTTGTTATTACAGCAATGAAGTCCAGCTCTGTGAACTCTTTTAAAATGTTACAGAAGCTCTGTTTGATGTCAAAATTATCGTAGGCAATTTTAATTTAACAAAAATTAGCTGTCATGCAAATGATTCTCCGCCAAAATGTGAGAACTTGCTGAACATGATTTACTTAATAAACACGTCTCAATTAGGCAGCGCAGTTACTAGAAAAGACAGTATTTTAGATTCAATTTTTACTAATGACATGCATCCTTTGCTTATGAATTTCCATGAAGACCTCTTTAAAAGAGATCACGCATTAATTCATTGTTGTTTTATCGTCTCCTCCTCTGTAAAACCAGAAATAAAATGTAGCATATTCCACTTTGCTCATGTAAATAAGGAATTATTAAATAATTTTACAAGCACTCTGGATTGGGCAAACCTTTTTGCAAATAATAATCCAAGTTTTTTCACGATACATTGCAAGGCCTAACAAAAGGCCTCCTTGATTTCATTCCAAAATGGACCTTTATATAAAATGCTGCTTCTTCAACGGTCGCACAATTTATTCTTAAAAAGTTACGAAAGCGGCTCAATAATCCATACATAAGTTGGTTATCGGTCCACTTAAGGATCGCACAAATATTTGAATAAGCTCAAAAAATGAGGATCGTGCATAATAGGCGTAGGTAATCTCTGGGATCTAGCGATGCTATTAATTCCAGATCTGTCGCTCAAGCCTTCCATCTCCATTTTTCCACTAAATCGCACAAATTCATTTCACACTTACTCGATTGTAATAAAAAGTTCATAACAGAGGATTTGCACAGAGCAGAATTGTTTAATTCCCTCTTTGCCAAACATTTTACCCTTGAAACAAATCCCATCCCTGAAATTCTTCTGACATCTAATGAGTTGCTCACTTCAATTAATATTATATCTACAAATATACAGAAACAGATCAGCCGACTTAATCAATCACAATCAGTTCGAACCGAAAACGTCCCGAATTCCCCTATCAAACATCCAAACATCAGATTTTCTCGAGAGTGGTTTCTTTCCTGATTATTGGAAAACCTCTATTATTATTTTTCCAGTATTGAAATCTGGCTTACGCCGGGCTGTTCATAGGTATCAAGGTGTTCACGAAACACCTTCTCTTGCTAAGGTCTTTGAAAACTAATTGCCCTACAGAGTACAGATTTTTGCATACCCAATCAACCTCTTAGCTCGTCCCAATATGTCTTCCTACCAGATTGCTCTTGTAAAGCATGCCAAGTTTCTTTTCTTAATATTTTTATACCTCTTCGTAAGAATCATCTATCTGTGGTCGTTATCTATTTTGATCCTAGTAAGGCCTTTGATAAAGTGCCTCATAGGAGACTCATAGTTAAGTTAGAAGCAGCAAGACTTCGTAGTTCCCTTAACGATTTCATTACGTCATATCTAACTAATCGTAAACAAAAGGTTTTAGTGAGGTCCTCATTTTCAGCTGAGACTCATATTGAAAGCGGTGAATTTTAAGGTACCGTGCTAGGTCCTCTTTTGTTTTTACTTTGAATAAATGATATTTAATTCGCAGTTAAACGCTCTTAGTCTTTTATTTATTTGGAAAATCTTAAATGCGTGTATTCCTTCTCTAAATCTTCGGCCCAACGATGCTTAATAGAATTCCCACCTTCTAAGAGTCGTCACATGTGTTTTAGGCTTGACAGACTAATGCAACCAGTTATTTTTCAAGGACATCGTTGACTGATTGTTCCATCAACAAGTATTTAGGTTTAAAATACACCAATAATTTAGATCTGTCGCATCATGCCGACAGAATTACGTACAACGGTGCCCAGATTTGTGGCTTTATTTCTTATACCTTAAATTAAATTAAGACCTTATCGAATGTTTGTACTTCCCTTTCTTGAATATTGCTGCCCATTCTTTGGTTAAATGACCGAGTCTAGCCATTCTAAAATTGAAAACGCCCAAAGGCATTTTACTTGGAAACTTTTACCTCCGAAATTTTCAACTACCTCCTACTCGAATAGGTGCCAGCTAACTAACCTTAAGTTTATATGGGGTCAGAGGCTGAAAGCTGGCTTCTTCCTCCTTTTCCGTCTTAAGAATAATTCAAATACTCCCCGAATTTCAACCCTTAACTCCATTATCCAACCGTACAACCTACGTAATTATTTACTGATTGTACCTTCTTCTGTGTCCTCTAATTCTAAACGCTCTCTGTTCTTTGCTTCAAGATATTTTCTTCTTTGGAATTACCTGCAAATCAATATAAGGTTATCAAATAATCTGTCAACTTTTAAGCAAAGACTGAACATACAATAATTCGATTAACCAATTATTTTTCTCATCTTTTCCGAGCATCTTTTTACATGACCAAGAGAAAGGACGATCTGGAAGTTAGACGTCCGTCTCCAAATTATGTGCTCCATGCATCGCTTCATACAGGAACTATGATGTCTTCATAACCCATCCCTCAGTAAAAAGGTCAGCAAACCATTGGGTCATATTTGCGCGCTCATTTTAAAACAGCTCTGTTTCGTTTGCCGAAAATCATAATCAGAATAAAAATCTGAATACTGGGCTGTGCAGGCCTCAAAGTCATCATCAATTCTCATGCGAAATAACACCACTGAGTGCATTATTTTTATTTATTTTTACTCAATTGCCGGATCTCTCATTATCCTTTCGCACTAAGCTCCTAAGCAACATACCTTGCTGCTTCATATCCCCTCGCGGAGCAGTTTCTTTTCTACTGCACCTCTTTTTTCAAAAAAACGATCTCAACAGCCGGTTTTTGTCTCATCTTTATTTTGACCAGCATTTGGAAATATTGACGACAGCAATCGTTTCCTCGGTCTTTGCGGTTCTCCTCTATTATGAATATCTGCAAACTACTACAACCTCGTCTGCAATTGCATCTACCGCGCTTTAAGGCGATGGCATTTGCAACCCTAACATTCCCCCCTATGTAGACTCTAAACGGACTGTACTACCCCAACGGGTATGATAGAACAGAAGGCAAAGTCGGTTTCTGAGAAAACCACTTTATCATGGACCGACAGAAGACAGCGGATCATCAGCTCATCAACTCTCGTCTATACATTGAGTTCTTGCTGTTCTCGAACATTCCGGCCAATGGCGTGACAATAGCGGAGAGCGTTCTGGAACCTTCTGGCCTACAACATGGCTCGCATTGATTGGTCGCATCTCACGGTGGAAACCCCTTGCGGAAACTTCTCGAAAGTTTGGGCAGCCTGCGTGCGTCAGGGCTTCATCCGTGTTCAGTTCAGAGACGCAAACTGATTGGTTGCCTGATTTCCTACGCGTCTTTCTTAGATGGCTTCACCTGTTTCGGCGAAAGTTATCACGCGCCCTTTCAGCCTTGGGCCGCTACTCGACTGCGGGTCCCGTCTCCGTAATACCTTCAGCTTTTGAAAGGTTGACCTCATATTTCTTCTTCGTATCCATGATGAGTTTTTTGGTGGTTGTGTATTTCTATGGCTCTTGCAAACGGGAGGTGGTGTTGGCCTTGTTTCTAATTTGGGAGTCGGGTCCTCAAAAGTGTCACATAGCAAATGGGGGCTCTTTGGCCATCCGTTGTGAACCTCCGTCTAACCTGTTTGGCATGTCGTTTAGTTATCCGCGTTGCCGTTTACACCTCGAAGACAACGCTTCTAAACTTTCCAAAAATGCCCTCTACCCACGGTTTCTTGTCAGGTTTGTAATTTCGGGCAAACCCCCTTCTCCCTCCCCAAAATAGTCTTTTGGCGGTTCGGAAACTCGAACCTCAGGTTTTAGGTACTGAAGTCATACATCAGGTTGATTGACTGGTGTTTGATCACCAAGATCATTTTTCTGGGTTGTTCTGCAGGCCAGAAGGAAAGTGTTGAGGTACTCAATATAAACCCCTGCATTCCACATCTTTCTAATTGCTCTCTTGAAGGCGTCAACAAGAAGTTCTGCTGACCGTTCGATTGGGGATGAAATGGCGGTGATATCACATGTTCGATTTCCCATTTCCGGCACAACTGTTGGAACACTGATGACGTAAACTGGGTGCCGTTAACCGTTTCAATCTCGGTGAGGATGCCATATCTTTTTGAGAGAGAGAGAGCTACGCTTTATTTTGAATGATAAATTCCAAAAATTTCAGCAAAAAAGGTCCTCCATTCACCGTGAAAAATCACCCTTGAATGCGTCCCAAATTTCGATCAATTTGGCCTTCCTTCAAAATGTTACCAGTGTCGTGAGCTGATGACCTCATTTTCGTTAGTCGAATAAACAAATAGTGTTAAAATTCAAGTATATAATGGTTGAAAAAGGCCAATCGACGTACATATAAGAGGATTCACATGCGAATGGAGAGCAGAAAAGATGGCTGCTCAATTGCAAAAACCCGCCAGACATATCTGGAGATACTTTCTTCCGTCTTTTTTTGCTGTGGCCTTGGCAGTGGCTGCTGCGACGTCAAAAACGTCTAGCCACTTTGACCATGCGTCGACGACTACTAGAAACATTCGGTTGAAAAATGGTCCAACGAAGTCCATATGGACTCTAGTCCACGGCCTCGTCACTTCCAGCCATGGCACGGGTGCTACTTTTGTTGGGTTCTTAGTGAAACGTCCACATTGACCGCAACTTCGAACTAAAGTTTCCATATCGTTATCAATTCCTGGCCAATAAACGTATCTACGGGCCAGTTGTTTCGTACGAGTCACATCCTGGTGCCCGGCGTGAAGTTCACGTAAAACTTGGTTTTGGTGCTTTGCTGGATTTACCACTCTACCATCATGCATGATATATTCTTCGGTGATATACAACTGCTCCTTCCGGTCCCTAAAGGTCCTTATAGCTGGGTGTACCTTATCTTCATTGGGCCAACCGTTCCGAATAAACTCCTTTACCTGGCGTAATAGTGGGTCTGCTGTGGTGGTTGCCCTGGTATGTTCGGCTATGAGGGGCCTCTGCCAGATGACGCCTCTGCATTCATCGTCGTCTTGTTTCAAAGTGCTTGCGACAACCACATCTTCCGGATTTTCATCGCTTACGCTCAGTCGTGATAAAGCATCTAGAGCTCATAACTTCTGAGTGGGCACGTACTGAATTGTGAAGTCATAACGCGGGATGATGGTACTCCGCCCTTGTATCCTCGTCGCTGCGCACTGGGGCACGCCACCATTTGTGCCCAACAAAAACTTAAGTGGCTGATGATCTGTGAGGAGGACGAACTGTCTACCGTAAATCAACTGAGGAAATTTCTGTACTGCAAAGATGCTCGCCAGTGCCTCTTTCTCGATTTGTGTATAGTGTCTTTCTGCCTTTGTGAGTGAACTGGAGACATGCATTTAAGGGTAAGATATTTCCATCTGAACCCTTCCGAAGAAGAAATCCGCCTAGCCCATACTCAGATGCATCCGCCTGGACGATAGTTTCTTTATCAGCTTCGAAATGTGAGAGGACAGTTGACTCAGCAATCTTAACCTTTATACTGTCAAACGCTTCCTGACAGTCTGTGAACCAATCCAATTTCGCATCGTTGCAAAGCAGTCGGTTAAAAGGTGACTTTAAGTTGTGCAGTCCTGCAATAAATGGCGAGTGGTAGCTGACCAAACCCATAAATGATTGTAGCTGGCGTACATTCTTTGTCAACTTCACATTCTTGAACGCTGCAATTCTCTCTGGATCTGGTGAGCGTCCTGCCTCGCTTACCAAAAATCCCAAGTAGTGGATTTCTTTTCGAAGCAACTCGCTCTTCTCCATCTTAATTTTCAGGCCTTAATCAATAGGATTTTCGCTTGACCTAATCGAGTCTCTGAATAAGCTCCTTGTCTGTACAAACGATAACCAAATGTCATCCAAGTAGGTGACGGTCCCTGGGACATTTGTACGCATGATGGCCACAAGCTGCTGAAGTATGCTGGGTGCAGTTTTGACGCCATAGTTAAGACGAGTATATTTGAATAGACCCTTATAGGTATTAATTGTCAACATCTCCTGCGTGGTCTCAACAACTGGTAATTGTAGATATGCCTCAGAAAGATTAATCCTTGTGAAATTTTTTCCTCCATTCAACGTCGCAAAAAATGTATTACACAGTCGGCAGAGGGTAATGATATTCTTCTAAAGTGTCATTCATACCAGTTGAGTAATTTGCGTACAACCTTATTCTCCCGTTAGGCTTCTTTACAACCAATATCGGGGCTGCCCATGCTGAAAAGTTTGTGGGCAGATAATGCCATTCGGCTGTAAGCGCTCCAGTTCTTCCTCAACCTCTGATTGTACTTCAACTGGAACGCGTTGACTCTGTCTGAATTCTGGCTTCTTCCCTGGCGTCAACCTCAGACTTACTGTAGTTTTTGTGCACGTTCCAAGTGATATCTCCATGCGTTTGGCATACTTTTTTTTCAGGTCCTATTCCGTTATGTTTACAGCACAGCATATCTCCTGGAATGGTCGACTTCAGAGACCCGAATGTGAGATGGTTTTGTTGCCAAGCCGATCGTTTCGGACTTCGAGACCTTCATGTCTGAGAGATAGACTTTGTCATCGAAAACTATAGTGGCCTGGAAAACAGCCTCATATCGCATTTGCGTATTATTTGATGCCCAGGCACGGACGGCTGTTGATTTCAGTTCAGGTGACCCAAGAGTCTCCCACATGTCTATGCTGATAATCGTGAGGTCTGAAGCCGGGTCGACCTGCAGCCTAGCGGGTTCTCCATCAATACTGACCGTCAGGTATTTTCTGTCTTCGAAACTAAGAACCTGGGAATCTTGCTGCGCAATAGCATTACATCTCTTTCCTGGACTCCACTGTTTTGCGCGACAGTGTGTCGCTTTGTGACCAACCCGCGAACACTTGTAACACCTCGTACGATATGCACAATCTGACACAAAATCCCACCCGCCACACTGCCAGCAAGCTGTCTTTGGTTTCCTTACAAAACTAGTGTTATCCTTTTGCCTGCTCGCTTTCCTTTCAAAAACACGCAGAGGTTGGCTGTTTACTTCACCGATCAGCCTAGTGTCACTTTTGATATTCATACTCCTCTGCTAGTTGTTGCACCGTCATCTTGGCTTTCTTATCTAACTGAGCGAGCAATCGTGTGCGGACGTCAGCATCCTCCGGCAGAGTTAGTGATTTAATGAAAAGGAGTGCATTTATCTGCTGACTAGGGGCCTGTTCTAAGTCTGCTTGATTATAGGCATCATTCGATCGGCCAGCTAGGTCAAAATAGTCTTCATGAGACTGCCGTTCTATGTTAAAACACTCGTAACGTCGATTGAATAAGGACTTTGAGAAACTAAACAATGATTTCAAATGCTTAGCCATTTCCTCAAATGAAATATCTACCGGCTTCTTTGGCAAAATGAACTTGGCGTACCGCTTATGTCCACGATGGCCTAGCTTCAAAAGCAGGACTTCCACCTTCTTTTTGTCCTCAAAATCTGAGCCTGCCTCTTAAAATAGAATTGAATATTTGCAGTACCAAACTTCAAAATTGACGCCACCATCGGGACGGTAATTAAACTCTGTGATCCGGTCTTCAAGTTCTTTGTTTGTTCTTCCCAGCCGGAGTTTAACTTTTTGCATTTCTGAAAGCAGCGCCGCAAAACTGGTCCATTGTGCGTCGAGTGACGGCTGCATAAGTTCAGACAGCTGCGTCGCCAGTTTGTTCCATCACGACGGGTGTGATAGATGAGAAGGCAAAGTTGGTTTCTGGGAAAACCACTGTATTCTGAGCCGACAGAAGACAGCGGATCTTCAACTCATTAACTCTCGTCTATACATTGAGTTCTTGCTGTTCTCGAACAATCCGGCCAATGGCGTGACAATAGCGGAGAGCGTTCTGGAACCTTCTGGCCTTCAACATGGCTCGCATTGATTGGTCGCATCTCACGGTGGAAACCTCTTGCGGAAACTTCTTGAAAGTTTGGGCTGCCTACGTGCGTCAGGGCCTCACCCGTGCTCGGTGCAGAGGCGCAAACTGATTGGTTGCCTGATTTCCTACGCGTCTTTCTCAGCTGGCTTCGCCTGTTTCGGCGTACGTCATCATGCGCCCTTTCAGCCTTGTGCCGCGACCCGACTGCGGGTCCCGTCTTCGTTACACGGATTGCTGACGATCGTTTTGAGTTTCTCTATCACTGGTCTGAGAAAGCAGCAATGAGAATATCATGGTCAGTTCTCTGGAATTTTTGACCATGATCTTCAAGATCTCTACCGTCCTTTCTTCGTTTGACACTAAGCGTACTGATGATGCCCGCAAAGGTTTCCGGTCTCTAGTATCGCTTAATGATTGGCTTATAGCTACTTGATACGCATTGGGATCAAACCTGCAGTGGTGAAAAGTAGGCCCTGTCGTTACATGATTTTTCCCACGAGGAGGAGCGTTTTGAACTCTCATACACTCTCATTAGCATGTCGGTCCTACCTAACGCGTATGTTTGTCTCCCAGGAGCGATCGTTTTTTAGACATTTAAACCCAAAAACTCTATTCAAAATACACCTTCTTCCATAAAAGCACCCAATGAGGTTTTCACTGTCTGCTCTTTTCATATATTTTTTGACCACACTAATTTGTGTCATTTGCCATCGCCAAGAAGCTATTCATAAATAAACTATACATGATTTCACGTTTGTTTTATTTTTCCAACGAGAGTGCACTTCTGGGTACTCAAATAAACATCTATCTATTTATTAAAGTGCTCCACTTTCTGGCCGCCTGTATCGATCAAACCGGCGGTGAGCAATTATCACAAAGCCTATCTGGGCTTACTTCTAGCCGCGCATGATCACGACCTCAATCCGTTTCTGACAAGATTGTCAGACGGAATTTTGAAACGAGTCCCGACTGAACGTTTTCACCAGTGAAAGGTTTATCACAGATGTCCAATTATAAAAGCCATTTTTCTTTTGAACAACTAAAGGAGGGTCTACATCATTATGTTCGATGAATTTTAGCGTGTTAAAATGGCAACCGATGAAACACAATGGAATCGACATCTACGCATGTGAACCTTTTCACCACGATTTAGCCATAAATTTACTTTTTACTAATTTGAAAGCATTAAGTGCGCGGGTGCAAATAGCTATAGTATAAATAGGACAGAGTATTTTCTGTCCACTTATTTATCTATATAACACTCATGTTGCGTCTTAAAGCACAGGAAATTTGCAGATAAGATGGCAATTTAAATTTTCCAAAAACCCTTTTCCTGACCTTTAATTCCCTTGAGTTTTATTCATAAAAATCTTTTCAAGTCACCAGTAAAATATGCAGTAAAATGAGCCCTGAAACCGATCTTTATTAATGTACATATTTTTTAGATCTACATTATCTGTTCACGTTGGCTTTCTTCTCGAAATGGAGTCGCGAAACACTCCCGTTTGACAGCAAACAATATACGTACCTTTCTGCAACAAAGTAGTTATGTGCGTTTTATTCGTCTGCAGTTTATGGCTCAGCTTTCATTGAAGTTTTTATTGAGAGCCTATAAACCGAATAAATGTGCCATCGCGATTTACCTTCTCGTATTTTCACCGACAATATTATGGTCACCACACTCCATTCTGTATAATACACTTTAAAACAGAACAGAAGACAGGAGTTTGTTTTCGCACCACAAAAGCATTTAATGGTGCAGTTGCTTCTCATAATTTGTTTGATCGGGACCTACGTAGTGCGCGCGCATCCGCCAGCTAAGAACCTGGGCTAGGAAACCAGGTAGGAATATTCTAAGAGCCCACACACGGAAAACAATCCCAAATACAGGCAAACCTACCGAAAGGAATCGTTGTGGGGCCTGACGATTCTATAAAAAGCCACTCACTAAAAGGACGTGCTTAAATCCCACGGGGAAGTTTTCGATATCCCATGCACATGCAAACCCAGTAAAACTGTTCCACCCGCTTACGCAAAGGAAAACAGCGCAGGTTTTTTCCTATTTAGCAAAAAAGACCACACCATGAAGCATGCCATGCCCTAGGCTACATAAAGCTAGGGCTGGCGAGTCTGGGTGTTCAAGGTAACTAACTATAAGCCACTGATCCCCTTTCTTTAATTTATTTGCCTTCCTGTCATGTAAAGCCTACTCTAATAGCTATTCGTTTCTCTACCCAATATGACACCAAAACTGAGGAACCAAAACGGAATTGTGACATTAGACTGTAATGCATATGTCATACTTTGGAGGTTGCTAATTTGGTGACCTGGGAGATATGTAGACGTGAATTACTATAACAAACCGGACACCATCACATTATAAGGAACAGGAAAGCAACAAGAAGGAAATGCTTTATTTGGGCAGTGGATTGCTGATGCGCAGACACCACGATGCTTGGGTGCAAATATCTCCACAGAGAAAATTCAGTTCAAAGTTAGATGCTGACTGAATCAGTTTCCGATAGATAGATGTTTTTATTTGAGTACCCGGAAGGGCATTGTCATTAGAAAAATAAATAAAACGGATGCACAATCGTGTACAGTTAAGTTATGAATAGAAGGTCAGGTTCTTGGCTATGCCAAAGGACACAAATCAGTGAGATAAAAAAATAATTAAATTAATGATAAAAAATTGCTTGGGCAATTTTATGGAAAGGTATTTGTTGAATAGAGGCTGTGGGTTTTTAAGACGAAAAGCATATGCGCGAGGTAGGACCAACATGCTGATGAGAGTTCAAAACGTTCCTCTTCGTTGCAGAACTCATTTAACGATAGGGGCTACTTTTCACCACCTCAGGTGTGATCATAATGCGTATTGACTAGCTATAAGCGTAACCGTCATGGATGCTAGCCATACACCAGAAAAGGGTAATAAATGGCTGTTGTACTACTTGAAAGCCTAAGAACGCTTGAGGTGCCGTAAGTGCAATTCCGAAAATAGTTGACATTGGCGTGACCCGGATGTTTGGTTAAAAAAGTGAAGAGAATTTGACAGCACACCTAAACCGATTTAAACAATCGTCGAATCACTAACTCTCGTCGTTAAATATGCGCCAGTGCAACATTCTGCGGAGCAGCAGAACAGGGTCTTTGGGCCACTGGGCTTACCAATTAAATGAAACACTGTTACAACTAGCGGACGCGCAGGATTTTAGCATACGGATCACTGCTCGAAGGTGTCAAAAGTTGCAATATTACTCCTGTAACTTGACAGGCGGACTTTCTCAAGTCTTTGTATATACCTCTTTGTCAATATGTTTCGTACATTTTGCGATTGCAACTGGACTTAGCCGATCAAGCCGAGACTGTAATATTAAAAACGCCAGCGTCCTCGAAAAAATTTAAAGGATGACATACAAAATGGTCACACAACAGGCCTCAACACCCAATAAAACAGGTTTATCCAATCTTAATATTTTCCCGTTCAGTTATAGACCGATATGGCGTGACGTGCGACAAATAGTGTGCACCATATATGGTCAATAGCACTGTCTCATAACGGTGATTTCTTCGAGTCGGCAACCAAGATGAGACTGCGGGTTCATCCAGTCAGACAACTTGCGGCTGAAGCTATGCTGGATATGCGGAAGATCATTATTATTTAATGGAGCGGTTGAAAATATAATTTCACGTCTTTCGATGTCCCTATGCTGAAATATGCAGACGTTTTAGGACGAAGCTGGACCAATGTGGCATTACGCATGATAATGCCCTCAACGCATCCCTAATATGGACCACCTCTCCACGTATCGTAAACCTGACACCCTGCATTACCTGGTTATTGTCGTTTGACATACCACCGCACGTTTCAGTAATACTTATGCATGAAGCTTATTGCATAACCGACAGTTCAAACGTCAATTTCAATGAAGCCCGCTGTGTGCAGCAAGCCAGAGTGGGCGCAGGTATGGTGAATTGCGCGCGAATTAGATTATGTTCGTAATCGACTTGTCCTGCACATACTGCACTCTTTCATCCTCCTCACCAGGGCCCGAGGTCATGATCAGAGGCGTTAGACAGCGCAGGTGGTTGACGCTGCCGGAGTCACCCCTAAGCGTGCCGTTACACCTGGCTCGGATCACACGGAGTGAGGCCCCATTACAACCTGAATCTCGGTTCGCCAGTCAGCTACTCCACACAAACACACATTGGGCCGATCGTGAGGTCAGTTGACAACCTTCAAGCTACATTTTCAGGCGCCACAGATCGTTTACGGTGAGTATAGTGCGCTGAGCTATCGAGCTAACTTTCTTTTCCTACTCCCAGGCCCCAGGCACTGTCCAGATCAATCATTTTTCTGGCACGGAACATGAGTGTGAAGCCAGCCAAAAAGAGCAAGAAAATTTTTGCTAGCTAAGCTCCCATGAGGGAAAATATCCCAAAGCATCACTAATAATTGACAATGAAATCTGACGCTGGTAACATCAGACAGTGTACTATTAGTTCACTCTCAAATTTGTACTTGAATTAACAACACTTCTACACTTCTCTTAACAGTAATCTATTGCCACAGACGATGGCAGACTTCAAGAAGCAAATGACCACCGAACAATATAACAGTACTTGTCAGCTTGCAGTCGAATGTAAATAAATTAATTTGTATTGTAAGCACCCAGGGTGCATTATAAAAACAAAGTTAGCGCTGGCGTAAAATAACAACAATATGCACAACGGTGCTTTGTGAGAGTGACCAGATATACAGCAGAATTTAGAAATAGTGTTATGGATAGTAAGCAGATATCTTCCCATCCACCGTCGAATTATCCTTATAAAACAACAATTTACAATTTGTAGAAAAATAGTGAGATCAGAACAACGCAGTGAAAAAATCTTGTAATGAAAGCAGGAGAGAAGTTCAGGGAGCCCCCACTTTGAAAAGAAGTGCAGGAGAAAAAATTGCTTCGCTAAAGGATATGAAAAGACAGGGTAGGTTACTTCTGAGCGTAGGATTAAACCATAAAGGCATACCATTAAGTGAGCACGAAGACGTAAATACATTGCGCTCAGGGGTGGTAGTTCGCATGAGAAAACCGACAATGGACATGAGGCCTCGACATCTGCTGAGTGGGCATTATAGATTTCTGATGATGGTGAACAGCAAACGAAACGGACGCCATTTAAACAGTGCACGTCCATATGAATCCGATAATTTGAAGGAGGTTGGGTTATGGAGATATCGTGCTTCCTGGGGGGACACAATCCAACGAAACGCAATTTGGAGACGGTCTCCTAAATTCCCGATGGTCCTTTCTCAGGATCATGGAGAAAACTGCTTGGAAAAGATAAGAAAAATAAAATGTTAATCGAATCAGTGTTGAGATAAATGTACGGTCTACGCTGGAAAACAAATAGATTATTTGACAACCTTATATCGATTGGCAGGTAATTCCAAAGAAAGCTGGACGCAAAGAAGGGCGAACGTTTAGAAGTGGAGGATACGAGAGGAGGCATAATCAGTTAAGAATTACTTACGTCGTAAAGAAGACTAACGGAAGAAAACGCTGAAATCCCGGGAAGATTTGAACTAATATCAAGGCGGAAAGGAGGCAGAAGCCAGCTTCCAGTCTCCGAACCCATAGACACTTTAGGTTAGTTAGCTGGCATCTTTTGACATTTTACATTTTAGAACGGTTAGACTCGCTTATTAAACTAACGAATGGGCAGCAATATTCAAGGATGCAAAGGACAAACATTCGATAAAGTCTTAATTTAATTTCAGAAAGGTAGAAATTATAAGAAATAAATTCATAAATCTGGGCAGCTTTGACCGTAATTTTATCGGCGTGAGGAGATAGACCTAAATTATTAGTGTGGCTTAAACCAAAGTCCTTGACAGTCAGTCATAGGAGTGTCTTAAAAAATAACTGGTTGTGCTACCTTTTCAGGCCTAAGACACATATAACGGCACTTAGAAGGTAAGAATTCTATTTTCCACCTTAAACTGCACGCAAAAAGCGCATGCAAGTCTGCATGGATTTCTTCTAAGCATCGTTTGACCATAGATTTAGAGAAAGAATACACGCATTTACGACCGTCTGCATAAATAAAAGATTGAGAGCGTTTAACTGCAGATGAAATAACATTAATGTAAAACAAAAAACAAGAGGGCCTAGCATGGTACCCTGCAGGACACCGCTAACAATAAGGGTAGCAGTTGCGGCTAGCGGTTCTTTCCTATGAAGCGAAGTTTTGTACAAGAGATGCTCGAACAGAAGACTTTATTGAATCCTACGAACAGGCACTTCAGAAATGCGAGGCAGATGAGGTGTGGAATAATGACATGCGTCAACAAGTATCGTCTTTAATTCTCCAGCACAAACGTCAGATAACGATTTCCGAACCAGAAGCCCAAGATCTTCCGAAAGAAACAATTACCCTAACCACCGACAAGAGGCGCTCGACGTTCGTTATGGATAACGCCGAGTATCGTAAGAAGCTGGAAATCTAATAATCAATAATCTTATACGCCATTGACTGGGAGGGAGTTTAAATGCTCGAAAACATTAATAAGAACGTAGACAAATTGAGGAAGACAGGAGCCCTTACGGGAAGAGGACGTTAGCTGCAAGGGCTAATGATGCTGCGATGGCGGTCTTCTACGGCCTACCAAAGATGCACAAACCAAGAGCGCCCTTAGGACCCATTGTGTCCTTACGTGACACCCCTACCTTTGGGTTGCCCAAGTGGCTGTAACGGCGACTGTTTCCTTACCATGAATTCAGAGAAGATCATGAATTGTGCGGAGGACTTTCTGAGTCGTATCCAAAACCTGGAATCGGAGGCGGACGAAGTGATGGTATCGTTTGATGTTGATCTTGTTGCTCACGTCTATTCCGCCCGGTCTGGATATCGACAGTCTTCTCCGAGAAACGTATGATGAAAGCGACCAAAATTTCAAGCAAGTGCACATAATCGAGATCCTGGAACTGTGCCCTCAAACCTTCACGTTTAACGGTCAGGTTTAGGAACAAAAGAAAAGGACGACGATGGACTTGCCTCTGTTTGGACTAATTACCGAAACGGTTTTTCAAATACTCGAGCGGCTGGTGTTCAGCTTGTACCCCCCGAAGTTCTGGGCTAGAGACGTCAACAAAACTTCGTCATCATCAAAGGAGCGACGTGCAGACGGGAAGATAAGGAAAAAGGTCTATCATAAAGCAACTAACGCCAGGCGCATTTCCCCTTGGCAGAACAACCCAGTTGGTCACAAACGCAGTTGTGTCAAAACCCTCTTCCAATGCGTTCAAACACTACAGCGACAACAATGGGAGGAAGGAGGAGATTAAGTACTTAAATGTCCTTTTCAAATCCAACGGCTATCCGAATTCCTTCATACACAAGTGTCTTAGGAAGCCTCGCCTTAAGCGGTCGAACGAAGAAGTTCTGGCTCGCAATCCCTTATATGACGAACGTATTGACGGAGACGGCAAGAATCCTGAAACCATTCGGGATCGGTGTACCCCATAAGCCGGAGGCGCCAATCAGACGAAATCACGAGGCTCAAGGACCCGATACCAGCGAAACAACAATCAGCAGTGGTCTACAGCATAGCATACCAAATTGTAATGAGAAGTATGCTGGCGAGACGGACAAATGCCTTGGCAGAATATTGCAGAAACGCCAGCATGCAATCATCCGTTACGTTAAGCCGTCCATAGTCTATGGCTACGTACAACAGAATCATAGTTTCGGCTTTCAGAAAACGAGGGAAAACGCCCGAGCCAATGATAAGATAACCAGACTGATGCTCGAAGGCTGCGACTCGACTGGCACACTCAGCGGAGCCACAGAGGTGCAGCCCGCCTACCAGACGCTAAGCACAAGCCGAATAGGACAGTAGAGCAAAATCACGCTTGGTAGACAACTAATGCCAGCGAAAAACAGAAGAGGAGCCGGTCCGAGGTCACGTGGCCAGCGTGGAACACCACCTCACTGTCGCGCCATCAAGACCCAAATGAACTCGCACGGGCACCAACACCTGATCAGTCCGTTGGCTGACGAAGGGCCGGCCAACAAGCAAGTTGACATGCCAACACTTACGACAGCCGCAACGGGGACAGTGGTCACGCGAGCCGACAAGCGGTCAATCCTGGAGAGGTCAACGCTAATTAGCAGCGAACAGGCTAGTAAAAGTTCGTGTATGGGGCACAGATATAATATCAGGAATGCGTCAGGAGTGAAGCAGTCAAGGCCAACACCCTACTCTGACGGTGGAATCGAGGGTTTCTGAGACGTCAGTCCGAATATATTTTGGCTCATGAACTCGTTCCTTCTTCGGGGGATGATGAGCCCAATAAGATCTCTGGACCTCAAATATCCACGCATATGGCATTAAATAATTTACATTTATTTGTAGGTGTCGCATAACTGATGAGTGTGCCAACTGTCATTGAGTTGATTCAGACGGTGGGTGACCATCGGAAGGACGGTTGATACATGATCGCGGACCAAAGCATATTGTCAAATTCTGTCAATTTTAATAGTTGAACAGGTAATCAGAAAAAAACATGCGGGAAGGAAGGAAAACGTGTAATAGGAGATCCTCCACGCACTTGCAAAAGGGAAAAAGAGTGAGAGCCAAAAGGGCATTTTCTTCAACAGACCAACTTCCAACACGAAAGTGGTATAAAAATAGCAGAAAACAGTTAACCTCAATCGGATCGACAAAGTTAGAAATGCAAATATGCCATCGAAGTAACAAAAGTGTTAAGATGGCTTGCAGCCCAGTTCTTCGGCCATCTTTTCTCTCTGCTGCCGTCGTCGCCCGTCGTCTGGCTCCTGGGCGCCTGTGTGCTTAGCAGAGTCGACTTCCCACAGAAATACAGGTCCAGAGTTCTGCGCATCTCGGACAGCGGCTGTTGGGAGGGGTGAGGGGACTTTTGAGGGATTGTCAGCTTCTACCGAGTTTGAAAGCGGAGCAATGTTTTCTTTAGCTCCTAAGTGGGAAAGACCAAGGAGAAACGGGTCATCTGATAGGGAATCAAACAAAAAACGCTACAGAAGGTAAAAAGATGGATGAATAAAATGAATATTAACATAGGCCTCTCAATCTGCAAATCTCTAACCAGCGAAACAAAATAGACTGCTCTTGGGAGAGGCGTTAAACGTTCAGAGTCGGTGTCTGTGCTCGTGCATTGGTGAGCGTCAGACCTACTGTTCAGTGGGGAATTTTTCACTAACGAGAGCTTAGAGGCCAAAAATAGTGCTAGCTTACGCAGGGTGTTAAATTTTTCCCCGTACCGAATTGGGACTGATTGTTTACTAAGCAGGACTCTCCTTCTCTCTGAACAGAAGATTCCCTATCTCATAATGTGTCAACCAAAATCCTTAAATTTGTTTTCGATTCAAACAAATCACTTTATTAGGGTTGTCGTATTGATTTTCGGGGAGCCTAAGCCCGAGATATGCCAGTCACAGTAGGATGCCGGCTTTTGAATAGCTTCCTTGTGACCGCCCGCAAACAAAATAGCTGCTTAGGTAGGAAGCAATTTTCTCATTAATTTTCAATGCTCTTATTAATTCAAGTATATTTTACAGAAAAAAAACGCACGAAAATATTATTTATTGTGGTCGTTTGATAGAAAATTACGTCTTCTTCAAATTTTATACTGTCTGAGTTACTACTTTGGTAAATATCAGACCTTGTGTTCAGTGGAGGATTTTTACCTAACTAGGGCTTAAAGAATAGAAACTCATGCTAGCTTAGGCAGGCAATTAAGTTTTTCCATGTACCAAATAGAGATTAAGAAAACAGACTTTTAGGTAATATATGTGAAAAAAGTATTGATGTTTACCAAGCAGGACTCCCCTTCCTTATGCCTGCCTATATGCCACCTAGCATGTCGATTGCATATGTAGCATGATTTCTGTTGGAGAAAGTAATTGATAGAAAATTTCGTTCCAACTCACCTCCTGTGTCCCTCAATCAGCAATTCCCTAACCAGCATTAGAGAAAAATGACGAGAAAAACACAAAGACTGCTCTTGTAAGTGACAGTCGTTACTCATGGTTTCCACCGTGTGCCCTACACCATGGTGGACGTAGGAACGGAGACTTGCGAGCGGATTAGTTCATTGTGACAGTACGCTTTCGCAGCATCTACCACATGTTCTCCCCCACACTCACTTAAACCAAGTGTAGTGACAGAGACTAGAAGATTGGAGGTGGGATTACAAAGCTAAGCAGTCTGTCAATACGTGTCACACACCTATTTCGCGCATAATTAGCCAGATTTTTACACAAACATTAAAGGACCTGCTCGGATCTCAGTTGAGGTGAGTCCTAAAGGCCAGATTTATAAGTATATATCGCAGCCTGAACCTTCGTTCTGAGAGAACAAATTGTCTCGCTATTTGGCAAACTTCCAAACCACGCCAAGTATCGCGGGGACGGAGTCCTCGGAGTTAACCTCCACCTCTCTTCCCTCTCCCAGGGAGCAGTCCACTGTTCCATTCAATCGACTATCTGATGTGCGAATTGGGGGCAATTGACAAACGGAACTGCAGGAGTCGCTCTACGCGAGTTACATACGAGCTGGTTCCCCACGACAATTACAGCATCAATGACAAAGATGTCCACCATGTGAGCCAGAGCGGGGTGGGCACAGGGACGGTGACTGGCGCAGCATCTACTGCGATCTCTCCTACTTCACACACTTGAATACGTTAGCAAGGTGGAGTCAATAAGACTGAAGGCGGGAGCAGATTCAGGCAGTTGGCACTGTGTGAGCTTGCGCCTAGGCGTGTCACCACAGATCTCCCATGTGTAGCATGTTATGGGGCGCCCACCTCCAATAATGCCTGCTGTTCCCTGATTTGGTCCACATTTTGATGCAGCGCATGAAGCTCGTGGCCCATTCTGGGCGCAAGCTTCATCACACAAAAACAGTCAGCTGTGGGCAGGACATACCACGTTGTAAAAAAGCCTGGAGGGTTAGAAAAGAAGTCCGGCATTTGTGAGTCAATTAGAGTTCAAATTTCGCCGTTAATATAAGGAAAAATACATCCGTGGAGCAAAATGACAATCAACATATTTCCTTTGGGAGACATTTAGGCCCATATTTGGGAAAATAAAATAATCGACTTGACTCCTTCCTGGATACAGAGAAAATAAAAAAAAGTGTCTTTAAAAGTAAAAGGAAGTGCATATATCTCAAATATGTAGATATTAAAATCTGCCAAACTCCCTGTTAATTAAGTGCGTTAAGTAGCCAACTGGTGGATTCAAGATTGATTTCTTAGGAAATTCTGCTTGAGCAGTGAGGTTTCTGCATCAGGATTGGTGGATTCCACACGTTGCAGTAGCCTGGGATCAACTAAAAACTAAGTGCGTTCAAACGCAAGGCTCCCGGTGACTAGAGCGTTGGCTGTACTAAAGCCTTCACCTTGCTGTCGTGGGTTCGAATCCCACCGAGGTCGCCGAGTTTTTCCAAATTGGGTTAAATAAGTTATTCAAATCGACCAACCCCCTATCATTTATATTGAACCAATTTTGCTAGAATGTAAAACGGCGCGAAAGAAAACAATGTATAAACACGAAAAACATTCAACAGGTCATTGAGAACCTAAGATAATTGGGTAAAGTAGCCAGTATATAGAGATACATTTAAGTACTGCAGTGACTTACAGTTAAAGGAAGACGTAATGAAATAAATCTCAATGAAGTCCAGTTCGAAAGAAGCTGGCCTCAACGTTTGACGAAAGCAAAGAAGCAGACTATCAACGAGGCGCGCATGGCTCATAATAGTCACACCAATTGACCAGAAAACACGAGTCTGATGATGGAATAAGGACGATGCAACTGTACATAGCCATTAAATAGGTAATAGCTGAACCAATATTGGTTCCTGGAATGTACGAGCGTTTCTCGACCCTATAATTCAAAGTGTAAAGTTACGATCACCAACACAGTGTAGAGGTTTGCAGCCAGGCTCCTGGAAAGTCAATATCCATTGAACCAACGTCGGCGTCTTCCAGTACGATAGCCCACGCAATTCCCTTGAAAGTCACTGCCAGCCAAGCATTCCGTGTCAACGAGTGAACGTGGTATTGCTCTCGAAGTGGTCAGTTAATGAGTAGTTAGCATAAGTAAGAGTGAAAAGAATCATATGCCGTACTTGTCATTTCCATCTACCTCATTACCTAAACTATCGAACATCACAACTAGGATAAACCTGCATCACAGTTACAAAACCTGATCAATTGATGCCGTCAACATGCTATAACAGTTATTGATTGAGGCGCTATGATGACCGGATGAGGCCAGGTGGCCTTGGCTGGCATTTAACTGTGAATGCATGCCACCGGTAAGCTCAAAGTTAGGTGTGTGGAGGATGAACTAAAACTGCAAGCTTACGATCACCGTTGCTTGAAATCAATTCACCGAATAAAGCATTCCACCTCCGCCTCGAATGACACGGTCGGCATTCGTTCTGACAAGCGTATGCGAGGACATTCAGTAAAGACAGCTCAGAAATTTTTTGCATTTTCCCATCGGCCAATCTGCGAATTCAAGGTCGGAATTCCTTATGTGTCTCTGTTTCCTCCCCCCTCCCGAAAGAACAGGAGAACAGGAAAAGCCCACGCAATACAAGTGATCCAGCGCTCGATTCCAGGAAGAGTACATATTCCCGCGTCCTAACCTTAATTTCTCTGGAACTTAGCACAAAGAAACCTGTATTTCGGGAGGTTCCAGTTTCCATGTCCTGCTGAGGGGAGGGGGTTTGGACAGATAGACAAACCCTACGGGTTTCAGTAGTATTGCCCTTGCGTCCTAGTAGCCGTCTCAGGGGAGACCATGCAGACGCTGCTGGGGAACTGATCTGGTAAACTAGTTATCTACAAGAATGCGAAAAAATGGCGTATGTCACTATCCACTCAAAACGGTTAGCCTGTCGCTCTCCACGATCATAGAACCGCAAACTAATGCCCGAGGCGCCAACATCTGAATTAACTATTTGTGAGAAACGACCCCTACATCCATCCATCCACCAGGCAACTGCCCACAACTTCTGTCAGGCAAGAGTTTAATTGGAATTTCGAAATAACTGTTCTGGTTGGATTTGTCTGAAGCCAGTGGCCCCGGTAGGAACAGTTTTGTACCAAGTGAAAGCAGTAGGACACAACTATGGCAACAAGCAGTACGAGAAATAAGTTTGAAGCGCATAGCCTAAATATTTAATGCCCATGCATCGCGCCTTCATTAAATATGGCAATGCTGTATGAAATTACGGATAAAGGAAACCGTGTGCATTACTTATAACGTCTGGCACAGAAAACATGCCCACATTGCGATAAAAAAAGTCTACAACAAAAACATCCAGCCACGAATATCTGCAAGAAAAAGGACACGCACCCATCTTTGGCAACAACAGGAGCATTAGGGACAGTACAAGAATGATACAACCGAGGTACTGGGATGGGCACTTGAGAGAAGCCTACCAGAGTACTAAAAAACGGATAGTTGGATTTCATCACCCCTTTGATCTAAATCAGGTTCTGTATGTGCCTGACTGCCATCGAGCACAGATAAAATTGGAAACGTAAAGAGAGCGAGTAGGCATTGACATAAACTGCCTTGTTTAGCAGAAGTGGGTGCAACATTATACTGGTAAGATTGGCGATCATATATACTGACAGTTGGCGGTATACAAGAACAACGCTCAAGCCAATCAATTCTATCAGTTCATCTTGTCTAATTAGCTGCCGTCTTTAAATCTGTGGAAATGGCAGCCTGCGCCCTTATGCAGGCGGCGGACTTACCGGCATCTGATGGGGACTCCTTCATGGCCTGCATTTCGGTAGTCAGGCGTTTCAGCAGGGCCATTTGCTGCAACAACTCTCGACTGAGCTCGTAGCGGGCGTGCGAGGATACGAGAAGCCGACGCCGAAGGGCTTCCACCTTCTCTTCCGCCTCCGACACTCGTTGCGAGGCGTCCATAAGGCGGCTTCTGTATGGGTGTGAGGAGAAGGGAGTAAATATGCGTGGGTCCTTACAAGTGAACAATTCCGGTCCGAAAGGGGGTGCTCGGAATGACGGAACAGGTTAACACCCGGGCCATTTAAGATTGTCACAAATAAAGACCTCAGTAGAAGGATGGATGACAGTGAAACTATAATTGCTTCCATTACACACAACATTATGAATACCTTGCTTTTTCATTTGACCTACTCGTGAAAGACTCGGCGACCTCGATGAAGGATTTAGTACAGCCAACGCTCTAGCCAACTGAGCTACGAGGCCTCCCTATCGGGAGCCGTGAGTTTAATCACACTTGGGCCAAGTTACGCGCTCAGCCTACTGCAACATATGGAACCCACCAATTCCGATACAATAAACTGACTGTCCAAGCAGGATTTCCTAAGCAATCAATCTAGAATCCCCCAGATGAATACCAGGCACAATTAATGCGTAGTTGTAGTAATAAGCTTTTTGCTTCACAGACAAGTGACTCGGACAGGAACATGCTCATATGCTACTATTAAAAGTCACTGTGTTCTAACTCCGAAAATAGTGAAAAAAAAAGAAAACTAAGGTTGTTCGTTCACTGGAATCATGAATTTATTCGTCTGAGCTTTCGAACTCTTATTGGAGTCCATCGTCAGAGATAAAACGGTGACAAAAAACGAGTAAAATTTATAAGAAGGCAGAGGAGGGGGCATGATTCCGGTGAACGAAATCCTTCTTCTTCTGTACTTATACAAACACCTGGAATGCGAACATTCGCCTCCATCCGAAAAATGTGTTTAACAGACATAACGGCAAAATAAGTCCATTATTTGCACTTCATCTCATAGAGTCGGGCCTGGGCAGTTTGTACGCCCATAAGACTCAGACAGCACAAATCGCCATCGATAATTATAAGCGAGCTTGGGTTAACTGGTGAGTATTTGAAAACAGGGAAATTCGAAGTAAGCTAAAACCATACCCACAAGATTTCCAGGCACCACGATACTCTCTCGGAGGACCGCGAGGCAGATGAAGAGACTTAACCAGCATGACAGTCAAGGTTGCATTAAAATCTCCATAAAACCATGCAACGTGTACTCCCATTAAGACAAAACAGAGTAGCTCTGGAGGAGACAGGATGATTTTGCAACGAACACGTAAAAACGTTGACGGTTAGCGAAATGGAGACAGGTCTTTCACTTATGCTACTGGACGCCAAGGGCAGTCGCAAGACGGGTGGTGAGAATGAACGCGAGGCACCGGAAAATCTCTCCCTCCCCCAACAGAAATAAGCAAGTATGACTTAGTGGTTTTCGTGGTTTCATTGGGGTCAGCGTTGCAAAGTCGACCATAGAAAATCCAGGCAGATGGGCAAACGCTGTCAATACGGACAAATATTCATTTTAGTAGTATTGAAAATCACGGCATCTGCCTCCGTAACGAACACAACAAGCACGTCCAAAAGCCTGACCGAAAGAGCATTTGAGCAAGCGTCAGAGTTTGATTCTTTACAAGCACACTTGAGCAGTCAGCGGGGAAGTTTAAGGTAGTATGGCGGATGTCAAGTTTTGCCTGGTTCTTTCTGGTAAATCGCAATAATTTGACAAGTCAAGGAAAAAATTTGGACTACGTACTCCAAGGCCGCGATTAATCGCTTGCCATTGTTCTTCCCGGGCCTAAAGGCTTCTGCAAACTTGTCAGCCTCGCGAAGCCCATGCAACTGCAAAAGAACAAATAAAGTATTTTTTTTTTCTAGTGAAGCGCTGAATATATGTGCAAGCGAACTTTGAAGTATAAGGATGAACCTGGTCCTAAAAACACAGTCGCTCCTAAATAAAAACCACACCTGGGATGAAAACTGAAGATACGCTCTCGACCTCCAAATATTCCCCTTATTGACAATACCGACTTTTAAGTCTGCTCCGCAAAATGAAGCGGAGGCGAACTCGACCTTTCCAAGTGTGCCTTTCACACCAGCACTGACAGGGGAGAGAGAGAGAGAGAGAGTGCCGCACAGATCTCCAATACTAAACTAAAAGTGTGGCACAAATTCTCATAAGTAAAACTAGTTTCCCAGGTTTAAATCAGAGGAAAAGTTGGAAACTGCAATTCCGTAAAGATGAGGTTTCAAATGTTCACCTGTTCTCCTGGTGAATACAGGGCCTCCAAGGCTTATGCCGGGTTTTGCAGCAAATTGACTGAAGACTGACCAAATATGTACTGGGAATGACGCGTTTACTGTGTAGCATTTCGACCGTTGCCATCGACCGTGCGTCCCGCCACATGGTGGTGACGTACGCCTGAAGAAGGTAATAGACTAGGACAGCAGCTGCCGCATCTGGACACGTGGCAAGACTGAGTCAGGATAACCGGGGGCGGGATCGAGCGAAGTGGTTGACAAAGGTAATAACACGTCTACGTGTGCCAAACACAAACTGGTCTTCGCACAATGGACGAGGGTATCACATAAATAAAGGCAGCTCAGAGCACATATGAGTAGAAAGGATATAGAGGCTACATTATGAAGAAGTTAGTACATTCTGACTCTCTGTCTTGTGAGGACCGAGTTAGTCCGTTCGTTGACAGTCTTCCAAGCCAGAACTTTTGGCGCATCGTGATAGTGCCAACACACGCCAGATGATTTACAACGAGGAATGCACTGAAATGAAGTGGAGACGGACTTCCAGAGTTAACCTCAATCCTTTTTACCTCTCCTATGAACCAGTCCGCTGTCCGGGCCGGTCAACCAGCTGAGGTTTGGATTGAGTGCAAGTGGCTGGCAGAATTAAATACGCGGCCACGCACGACCTCATCCCCCAGAATACACTAGCTTTTCACTACTATTACTGCCTGGGTTGGCTTTGAAGGTAGAAAATGTAGCAAGATTTAAGGATAAATGGTCATGTATCAAGATTTTGTCAGTGAGTCTTCATAAAATACACATTATAGACCTTAAATTCTTTAAAGGACCTTCGGACCAGTACCGAACCTTTGAGTAACCACCCCCAAAGGCACCAGCACGAAGAGTTCGACAGAGGACTCAGAGTGAAGGGAGTAAGTTCAGTTAATGGACGCCTCATAGAATAGGAGTGATCTCCACCAGGATGACCTAACTGCGGTGAACTAGCGCCCTCGAGATAACAACGATACTAGAAACAAGTGCAATATCGCCGAGACAATAGGTATCAAGTACACCCACTTTTGAGTCTTCTTCCACGACATCTGTTTGGTATTGACGAGCACGGTTTGCAGTCTTCACGCGTTCGAGTGGTGGTTCTGAGTTTACGATTCCGTAGACATACTGAAATAATCATTAAGAAGGACAACCTCTATGAGGTTGGGCAATAATCCTAGTTCAAAAGTTCAAGCGTCCAGTAGTTTTATATATTGGTGTTGCGGGACTAGCAGCACGGGTACTAACTAAAAGCCCAGACGCGTGTTTCGCAACTGCATGACACAGCTTCGCCGGGTTCGGCTCATCAGTGTTGCTACTACTTCTTATACTAGCTGCCTACTGGCAGTTTAATGAATATTACGCGGTTATACCCAGAGGCTGATAGACTACGGCCAAAATATTCATATCAAGATTCGGTCTGCGCCTAAAGACCCTAGAATAAACCAATTTACTCTAAGTTCGAGAACAGTTTCTGAGGAAATTAAAAAGCAACAAAAGTTTTATATTTTCTTGAGGCTCATACCGGGTGGTGAAATTTGGTTAAACAGAAGCTTGGTAAGGTAGGGGAGCAGGAAATTGCTTGTTGTGTAATAACAGTTCCACCGTCGCGAGCGAAGATTTTCACCGTTTACCTCACTCTCCCCAATCCCAACATGGCACATTTACCGTAGGACAGGTGACCTTGCGTCATAGTTCAGGGGGAGGGATACATATATCCGAGTCCGACCGAAATATTAAATAGAAAAATGGTTTTGCAAAAAGCTGGTGAAGTAGTGGTGGTGGACGAGGTTGGCGCACTTAAACTAAAACTATTAAACGGACCTTCTCATCCTTAAATACTCGTAGAGTCGCTTCCAGTCGATCAACTTCTAGGACCAGGCGATCACGTTCAGCTTTGAGATCTTCGATAATCTGGGTGTCACGCTTATTGAATTTGTCCTCCGTCTCCTGTATGAACTGCAGCTAAAATAAACGAACAGACTGGCGAATAGGCGCGGGAGTTAAAGCAGACGGCACTAATAAGAAAATGATACAGCAAAGTGTGAAGGAGGGCAAAGGGAAGCGAGTTTAAATTACCATCCGTTGCCGGGACTCTGAACGGACCAAGGCCAGGTCTTGGCGCAACTGGTCAATTTTAGCCTTCTGCTTAGCAACCAACTTTTCGGCCCTTACTCGACGATCCTCCAGCTGAAAGCAGAAGAAGATTGATACGTAAAATCAAATCAAATCTTTAATCATACCCAAAATGAACAGCTGGCGAGTTGTTAGCCGAAAATAAACGTCATGTAGCCGACTAGTATAGTGGGGTTATCAAGCTTTCCAACAAAGAAATGAAAAGGGAAACGGGCGAACATGGAGTGAAGACAACGACGGCTAGGAAGCAACAGCCAGAAGAGCATGACAATTGCCGAAAAGGCGCAAAAAATCGAGTTTCAAGTTTGAGCTGGGGTCAAATTCGAGCCAGAAGAAAACGGTCCTGTGTGCTTGACATATCTGACATACACTAAAACCCAGCGTTAGATACAGAGGCAAAAAGAATGGTAACAAGGGGGAAGGTCGAAACATGAATAGGACGAGACTGTCATATGGTCGCAAACTTATTAGTTATTAGGCCGTGTTATAGTTAAAGACCACCTGATAATGCTCGCATTTAGCGCGATGACTGTACTGTCGGCTACGATGGAATGAAAAATTCACACAATTTTATTCCCAGTGCTGGCTGTTGGCATCCGATAATGACTTGGTCATCCTGGCTTCAATACCTTCCCTCCAAATAACACTCGTTCACGCACTTCCAGTAGGACTATAATGACCAAACAGTCCGAGGCTGATGGCCGCTGTGTTTACTGATTGAGTCTGGGAGGCAAAACATCATACAAGAACGTTGAGGTAGCCCGATGAGCTGCCTTCCAAGACATTATCGCGAGAAGTATGAGCATCCGCTATTAACGTTAGGGCACTAGTGACTCGGAGAGGGGGCGTGCCAATAAGCCAGCATGACCACACACCACTACCAGAGGTAGAGGCTCAGAAAGATCTAGGAGTATGGATCACGCCCTCACTGAAGCCATCGTTCCATTGCTCAAAAGTAGCGAAATCCGCAATGTCAAGCTTGTATCTAATAAAGCGGGCGTTTCCAAAGTTCGACAAAGGGTGCTTTAATAAGGTCTTTCGGAATGTTCGTGCGACCAAAATTGGAATTTTCCATACAAGCCTGGAAACAATGGGCTGGCAAAGACCACAGTACCCTTGAGAACGTCCAAGCAAGCAAGCTTGTTCTAGGCCAAAACTACCTGCCTTACGAGACACCAAACTTTTATCGGTTTCTTTTGGACTATAGACAGCTACGAGGCAACCTAATACACGCGTTTAGCATGCTGCGCGGTCAGGATTGTTGCCTTGCACCTGGCAACTTCTTTGAGCTGGCCTCTACCACTACTTTGAGAGGAAATCCAAGTAAACTACGTGTGACTGGCGCAAGACTGGACGCAAGGTTCTTCTTCTCCAACAGGGTGATTAAGGCCTGGAATGCTCTGTCTGCGAACATTATCATGTCCCCATCCATTGACACTTTTAAGCGGAAGTTTGACCAGTACAGTCATATGTACCACCACGACACTAGAAACTAACACATTTCCCCAACCCATCTCCATTAAGAAATTTATGTGTTATTGAACATGCTACTCCATAGTTTTGAGTAATATTATTTTATAATTGTTTCGTCCGATGCCATGTAGTGACGTGGAGATAACCGTTTGTCAAAGGTTCATTATGTGTCGGCCGTTGTTAATTTGCAATGCCAATGAAATAACTAGGGAGCTTAAAGGCGTCGCCTACCTTTCCCTTAATAAAACTGAACTGAACACTCTGGGCGTCTTAATCTCTCCCCATTTCCATTTCCAGTTAGAATGTATAACTGAAGAGGCAGACGAACCAGTTTCTTTTAACAGCGACAGGGTCTAACTTTTTTGCAGTACAGTGAAGTAGAGAATTAACTACCAGAAATCAGTGGAGGCTGATTGTCTCCGAACCTCCTTTTAAGTGTACAGTTTTGGCAAGCACTGGAGGCCGGACTGATGGCAAGAGGACAATCTGATGGTAGCACTTACTCGGGCAGCCCTAGTGTTTGTATAAGTCATCAGGGAAGGACTTAGTCATAGGGCAGGTGGACAAACCTTTGGTGGTGGTGAAAATATAAAGCGTTTTGATTACTGGTAGTAGATTTGAAGCACATAGTCGGGAATTTCTAGCTACTCCAGTAAAGTAAATGCCATCAGAACTTCAAACATTTTGGAAGAGCGCTAGAAGATGCCTTGACTTGATACCTATAAACGCCGAGGATAAATAAATAGTACGGGAGACGGCTAAGCAGGTATGTTAAATTGGACATAGGAAAGCACATGGATCAAGAACCAAAAGTAAGAGTAGAAAAAGCTATTGGTGACAGTAAAAACGGAAGGCGAACAAGAAAAGATCCAATCCATTAAACTCACTTCGCTGAAAATAGAGTTGCCACGACTGTTACTACTGGGGTTAGATTGGATCTTCAGATATTCCAATTCAGTAACAGCATCAGCGAGCTCCTCACGAGTGGCCTGTTGAAAAGTGGGCGAGTATGGAAGGAATGCTTTTAGAGAAAGCGGTTCAAGGGCGAAAAAAGAGGTCATCTAGTCGGTTAAAAAGTAAAGACACTGGCTGTAGAGGAGGGTTACTTGAAAAAAAGGATGCATAAAAACCCAGTTCCAATAAAATTAACTTCTATCTTTGGGACAACTAACGTTTAAAGCACTTTGGCGCAGCAAATCACATATGGTCATAATCGCTACCGAAATAGCAGGAATGCTCTTCACGAAAATCGTAATTAGCATTGTCAGGAGGGCTTACATTCGAGTAGAACTGTTATAGAATCGGAAATCAGGATATTTAGGGCTGAATAGAATACATCGGCCACTAGGATCCCAAAAACTACGACGATAAACCGAGGCGCTCCTGTTAGCACCACGTACTCCGTTCACACCCGAATGCGTGTCAAAAGCAGTGCAGTGGTGTAAAAAGTCTTGCATAACAGGGAGGAGGGAGGTAGAGCAACATGATGCGTTCGTTTGACGTCGCATAACCAAAAGAGCCCTGCGCAGACAGAAGACGTGGTAAAGACCAAACTTCAGAAAATGTGGTGCGAAGGGCTGAAACCATAGACGTGCGGGGACGTGAGATCAAGGCTGTTAAAAGGCTAAACAGCGAGAGGTTTTGAGTATTGGCTATTCGCGGTAACCAACGACGAAATATACTGGCACGAAGCAAGCATATAAAAATTGATCAGAGCCCCGCTCCGCATAACCGGACGATTGAAATAAGACAGCACAGAGAGTTTGAAATGCAAAAGACGACAGACAATGATTTTCTTGGTTAGATGCCGTAGGCTGAGGGTTTACGAGCAAAGGCGGAGCTAGGTGGGCCAGTTCACAAAAAATATTAAAGTCCGCTTTTGTAAATTTTTTACGAGTTTAAATCCTAATTAATCGGCGTTATTAATTTACCATAACATTGCCGCAGTGAAAATAAATAAAAAAAATTTCAGATAAATGTCAAAAAACAAGTCTCCGAGACAGTGATGACGTTTTATAAGCGCGTGATATGAACAGAGCGACAGTCCAAAGGCACACAAGTGGTTCAATTTATACCAGGTGATAGAGGCGGTTGAAAGAAGCCTAGGGGACAGTCCAAAAAATACTAAAGTATAATGTTAAAATTTTGTTCGAGTTTAAGTTCTAATTAACCGGCGTTTTAGCATTATGCATTGTTGGTAACATTGTAGCAGTGAAAAGAAACAAATCTCAGATAAATGTCAAAAAAGCAAGCTTCCGAGGCGATGAGGACACTTTAAAAGCCCACGATATTAACGGAATGACACTCCAAAGGCATACAAGTGGGTATATTTATAGAGTCACAGAGGGGGTTGAAAGAATACAGTTCTTTGGATAAACACGTCCTGGCTCAAGGTTGTTGAATATCTTGCGCTGAAACTGGAAGGGAGACAGTGACAAGTTAAATGCTTAGCTGTGTGCGCTGTTCACAATATTTTCGAAAGGCAGGCATACAGAATAATCAACAACACGTGTAGATATGAGCATAGGGGGCACACAGCGGCTATACCAAAGAACAAAATAAAGTTCTCTTTAGGAATAAGCTCTGCGGTGACACGAGAGACATTAACCTTGTCGGGAGAACCTTGTCAAAAGCAATTCGAAATAATGGCCGGAATGGGTAGCAATTTGGAGCACCGTTGTTGTGATACAGTTGTTAGAACCTTCAGTAAACAACAATCCACCCTTAGCATTTTACGAACACCAACCGATAACTGCGTGTCCACGGTTTTGGCAAGATGCTTGTGGGAAAGCCCACATTCTAATATGCAATTCAAGGAATGGATTGAGCCATCTAGGTCTGCTGCCACAAATTATCACATGTGGAGGGGTACAATACATGAAATTATCGAGGCCGGCTATATCAGGCCTGATCACAGCTGTAACAAGTACAATTCAAGTGGCAATAACGGGAATGCCAAAGTTCCCCAAAAGCACAAAACTGCCCTCGGGCCATTTACGCGTGGTCATCGACCGGCAAAAACAGCCGGAATCACCGCCATTGTCTCGAGGGCTCAGCAGCGACTTGTACATACATTAGTCAACAGTAGGGGAGACTAGAACAACATATAAATGATTCTGTTATTTCACACGCACCCTGCTACTGTGGCAAGTTAAGAAGACTAGAGAGGGCGTGAGCGCGGCGGCTAAGGAGGTTGAATTTACACCTGCCTATAAGGTCATAGAAAGGAAAAGAGATAGCTCCAAACTAAGACCAACTGGCTTACGTTCAGCGCCATTTGGAGCTCAGACGCGTGGCAATGGGCGCTTTCAATATCTGCATCCTTCTCCGCCAACAAGCGCTCCATTCGTGTCTTCTCTGACTGACAGACCTGCAACTGTTCTCGCAGATGTTCCAGCTCTAGATTTGTTTCAGCGAGTACCGGATCACAACTCAAATTCAATGACGTCTAAAGGATGAGAGAAGCAACAATAGATACAAAGGGAAAAGGCGAAATAATGGAGAAACACATTAAGTTTGGTCAGAGACGACGCGCATAAAAAGGACCGATGGTCGTATAAGGTGGCATAAAAAACCACACTACTCAGGGGAGGATGACGGCAGAAAGCTGGTTGAAGCGAATGCATAAATCCGGAGAGACAGCACGCATGACAATTAAGTAATTGTTTCGGTGTTGATATGCTGCTCAGGAATGCACAAGCTACAGGAATAAAGGGACCCCTTCATAATTTAACGACTGGCTAAGCGGTGCGTTAGGGGTGACAATTTGTAGAACAACTCAAACTGTATACCTGTGATGAAATATCAAATTCTAAGCCCAATAAATAAGCAATTGGATAAAAAAAGACAATTTACTGGTATCGAACAATTTTGCGTCAGCTTATCAAATGCAATGCGCCCCTATAGGACACAAATAACGACTAAGAGGCACACAACAAGTTCAAGCTGCACTGAAAAAATGCCCAACAGCAAGTTAGCTGTTCACTGCGCACAGACTAATGAAAATAGTAACTTAAAAATGCTATATAAGAAATAAAAAGGAGGATACTTAACACACAAAAGGGAAGTTTAAATTAATGCTTTGGGGATTATTGCCACAAATTGGGGTTGAACACGTGGTTTAGCTGTTTGTATGCGTCGGGTTTCTCTCGCCATATGTAGACTGTTTTCAAATAGGACCATAAGCCAGGCAGAGGAAAGAAAACAAATACTTCGTGATATTGAAAGCCCGATAAACGTGTGCGGCAGCGCGCAGCAAGGGCACCCATTACAAAATACGCACTGTCAGCGAAGCAACCTACAGAAGTCGTCCGCAACTGTTCCCAAAAACGAAAGAAGGCGAAACAACTAAGAAGGTTAAAGCATATAAAATCCGCTTAGGATAAATACCGGATTAGCAAGTGAGAAAAAGATAGCTAACGAGCAAACATATTCAACGAAATCGATATTTAAGAACACCGAGACTGAAAGACAATGTAGTTAAAAAGGGGCAGCTACGAGGCTTACAAGAAAAATGCGACGGATCAAGGAACGTATAAAGATAAATTTTTGGAGGATGAGATTCTAAGAGTTCGGGTGCAAAAGACAAGTACCTAGCAGCACCTGAGGAGTATTAAAAGGCCTTCGAAAATTGTACTTAGAAAGAGGACTCACAGCATCCTTGGTGAGTTCTAATATATCAAGCCGTTCACGAAGACCACGGTTCTCGAGTTCAACTGCTTTCAACTTGTTCCTCAAATCTTCTATCTCCGAAGTAAGCACGTCATGAAGTTCAGTGTCCGGTTCCACAAGATTGATCGATTCCTGGTCTCGGTAGACAGGCTGCGCGTGTTGAGTAGCCTTTAGCTCGTTCTGAAGCTCGCTTAGCTCTCGCTTGAGCTGCTCAATCTCCTCCAGGTAGTCAGCCTCCATTTTCGTTTTGGCTTCAAGACGTGCCTTAAGGCTAAATACCTCTTGTTGCAAGGCCTAGGTAAAAAGTAACAAATAGAGGGAGACCAAGTGTACAAAACGAAAAAAATTAGAAAGGTCGATTGAAATTTCTCCAGCAAAACGGGATCTGCAGTTTTACGGCTACCATACAGGAAATAGGCTACATACTTATTTGGCCTCATGGAGAAATTAAAAAAGGGGGGCAAGGCTGGTACGCTTCTGTTCAACAGAAATCTCAGTTTTCAAAAATTTATGGAATCTAAAGTTTGCAATGGCGGAACAGTATTCCGGGTGGAAAGTGCTGCTGGCAGAGACAAGGAACCCTGAAAAGACAACCTCTAATGCACTCGCAGTCGCTAGGGTAGACGACCGAAAATTCGGATAGAGCGATACAGTACTGCGTCGGGCTTATTTGCCTTCATACAGCCAACCATAGCCCGGACTACCAACGGGGACCAGAAACAAAAACATGTGCTCGCACGCGGCGCAGGTGGTCCAGAAACGGTGTCTAGCAGATGAGTCATAGGCACGTAATCGAACCGAATTTCATCAGTGCACCGCCAGGTGTCACTCCCTGTCACTGCAGATACGGTATTTATACAATCGGGGATGGGCAAGCACTCATAAATTAGCTTTCCGAAGCAAACAAGTTCCCTATGGTTGCCAAAGCTACTGTGTCGAAGTCAGCCAAGTTATGCTAGCAGAGGGGGAGAGGGAGGAGAATGACAGGTGTCGAGGTCCTGATGCACATAGGTTCGAGTAAGTGTTTATAATCAATCTAATAGACCCCGTTTGCGCGAACGAATGCGAGTTTTTGGTTACAGAAGGTAGTGAGGGTTGTGACTGGCTAAGTGAACGCAGAATAAACCTGAAATTGTTCTGTATCAATAGATTTTTTTGGCAGATTTGAATAGTTTGATCCAATTGTGAAAACTCGCTGGCCTCGGAGGAAATCAAACCCACGACAGCAAGGGCAGGGCTTGAATAGAGCCAATAATTTACGTACCTGAGCAACGAGGCCCCAACCAGGAGCCATGAGTTTGATCACATTTAGGTCAGGTTACAAACCCAGCCTATTGAAACGTATGGAAGCCAGAAATTGACCCACGGCTCTCGGTGCGACAATATAGCTCAGGTGGATAGAACGTGGACAGTACTCAAATCTTGCCCTTGCTGTTGTGGATTCGAATCCTAACGAGGGTATCGAGTTTTTCACGAATGGGTCCAATAAGTTCTGTATCAACCTATCCACAGTTTCTGTCCCCCTTCTGCTATCATAACTTTGCCGACTTCGGCATTATAAATAGTTAACTGTGCGCGAACTTTGGCACCTGTATGAAGCTTCTTTGTTGCGGGAAGTCAATGGATCCAGGGTTGCCCATCCCTAATTATTTGTAATCATCATCTTAATCTGAGGTTGAGTAGCGCTGCCTGGGGACAGTTAATAAGCCAGGTGACCACCCCAGTCTCCCTAGTCCTTGTAGTTTCTCCTTCCTGCAACCACAAGTTCAAATAGGACCTCAAGTACACTAAGGAATAAATCTTCAGAGTAGATGTAAACTGCAGTACTCTTTTGCGAGGAAAAGAGGTTTCGGGATAGATTTTTGGTATACTGATCAAACTGTTACATTAGAACAACTCGCTAAATAGGTGTGCTAGTTGGGGTACAGAAAATGCCAAACTAGAGGTGCGGTCGACTAGACGGCCTGGTATAGAGCATTGTCCTCATTATAAACGCATGATTTAAAATACATTAGCTTTTTCAAAAATGGAAACCGTTTTTAAAGACTGCCTTTCTTCACCCAAAAAGAATCCTTGATTTCCCTTCACCTTCTCAGCCTATAAAGATAGCCTCAATGAGCTAGATGATTTTGTGGATGCACTACGGCAACAAGTTGGTGGACTTTGGAGGCACTTGCGACATCGACACTCGGTATAACTAAGCGATGCTTGACAACATCACAGTCGTTGCGGAGTCTAGGACGTATAGTTCGCTCGGGCAATATGAAATATATTTATAAAAATCCCAGTTAAATCGGTTCTACGCCTGACCATAGGTAACGATATTTCGGAGCACGTGTTACCTAGGGAATACCATCTTAGGCGAAATATGGTAAGGACGGCAAATCCCAAATCTTGCAGTCTTTGTACCGCATAATGAAGATGCATACAGTTCACATCCAACCAACATTATTTTATGCATTAAAAATCTACCCCAAGAAACCGAGGACGTGCGATAGTTGGTTTTATTTGCCCTTCAATTCTCCAGCTAACTAGTGACCGAGGAAGCGCGGTGCAACGGGTTCAGCAGACGGACACAAATGGTAGGTTTTCTGGGGACAGCTGTCCTTCACGATATTAGCTGGCTAGGTTGTGCAGGCAAGGACTGTCAACCAGCTTAGCTTTCGTTAATTTCAACAAACCCAGCCTAGCATTTACAACCATGAAGGGGACTGATCTGACAGACACCTGGCAGGCATGGACTTTTACGGAAATTGAGATATCGAAGAGAGTCCGTGAGCACTTTCTACACTTTTGTACAAAACCAAATTATCAGTTCGTATGTTATATCTTGTTCACTCCGTCCATTTTGCAGCACGCTAAGCATGAGACACTTGTAACTATTTATTTCTTCATGTTAACAGTCAGTAATCACGAGGAGTGCTTCCTAGTCCAAAATTTAGCTCGAAACCCTTTTGAACTTTGCAGCCTGGTTCGATAAATCGACCGACTAGTGAATTAGTCACCACAGACTGTAGATCCCAAAAGCTTGAGGGTATTAGAGCGATATCTGTTAATAAAAGCGAAGAGGCGAGTTGCAGGATGTAGTCTGAAAGAAGGACACACGATCACTGAAACAAGAACTTTACTAGCCTAACATTTTGGATTCTCTCTCTCTCTTTAGAGACAGTCACAAAAAAAGGGCCAACTGTGTGAGTGTCTCTGAAGAGGGGTTCAAGAGAGGATCCGAAAGGTCAGGCTAAGAAATTTCTTGTTCCATTGATCGTGCCTCCTTTGCAGGGCGATACCGTCAATGAAGACACCAGCCAGCCAGCGTCATGATGACATTCTACATCGTTAGGACCGCTTGGAGCACTTCTGAGGGCCCAGTCGATTACGAAGCGGAACAGAGTGGGCGGCTTACTGCAACATTGTCAAATGCCAGAGCCAATATCGAACGTTGGGATATTTGTTGACCAGAACTTGTGTAGTGGGACAATGGCAGACCTTAACTATACCAGTAGATTTTGCTAAAACACCAAATAACCCTGTTATCCTCCACAGAGGTTCACGATGAACGAAACCAAACGTCAAGGCGAAGTAAAAAAACAGACGGCCGTCGATTCCTGGTAACCATGACATAATTCAAGAATATACCACAGTGAGAATATCCGGTCGGTGCATCAGCGTCCAGCTCAGAACCGGGCATTTTTGGGTATCGTCCGCGAGTCCCGCATAATATGAAGCCACAAAGACCCTTGCACCAGTGTCTGTGAAACGCGTGCTGCGGTAGTTCCCTGACTTTGGCTTGCGTCACTCCTTGAAGACAGACAATGAATGACCGGCTCCTCTTTATTATGAACGAACTCATTTCCCATACATGTTGAATCACAGCGTGGAGCCAGGGCGATCGGATGCCAATAGGAGACTTGTGGGGGTGCGGCCTTCTCAGACCGGCCAGTTGTACAGCCTCTGCATTACATCGGCGATTTCGTTGTGGAAAGCTATAACAATGCTGTACAGATAAGGGAACGGAACTACGATGCCGGAGGTTGGTCCTGGAAGTTGAAATGACGCTCAAAGTGTTCACGCCTTACTTGTGACAATTGGGGAAGGGCGAGAAGTAAACGTTCAAGTGTGCGAACGAGAACATGATCGAGCCTACAGGCGATGCCAGTTTTGGCCACCCACTATCATAAACCCAAATAAAGAACTTTGAATTTAGTAGTAGCTATTTTGCCTGGTCGAACAAACATGTTTTGCATATCTGGTTATTCAATGTTTGCGGCGATGCTGTAAGCAGGTGTCAAGAAAGCCGAGCTGCTTTAAGATTCTCTCACCACTGCGTCGGGAACAGTATCAAAATGATCAATAATGTGAATTCAGGGAGGCGCTTGAACTAATGAGATCATTCTATTTTTCAACAACCGTCAGCAGACTACGGTTAGCAGATTTTACAACCAATTCTAGCGGCCAAAATTCAGTTTCTTCATCACGTTAATCAACAGCTGAAGTTGATGCGTATACGGAGACGACATAAATATTGGTAAGGCGTCCCTTTAATAGAGTACAAGCCATTCAGTCATTGGCTGATTTTTAAGCAAGCGGTGCATGGTTAACTTGGTGTCTATCACAAGAGTTTTTTTGGGTCGCTGCGATATAGGATAACGTCGGAAGTTACACATGAAATTTCGATTTCCCGAGAATCCGAATCAAAATTCGGACTTGGGACACAATGCGGACAGCGCACGGTTGGTTTTTAGGTATCAGAATCTATCAAAGTTCAAACATTTCCCTATCCAATACTAAGAGTACTTTCCTGATACAATAATTCAGTCAGCGCACTGCCCACCCGCACAATCAGATCGGGGCTGGTTCAAACTTTTTCATGAGATTTGTGGTCATTTTGAATACAGATAGGTCCCAAATACCCATTCCGATTGTTTATCCTCTGGAGCTTTGGTTTAAGGACAGAACAGCGGTGGCAAGAAAAATTAATTTATAAAGGTTGAGAGTTGCTAAGAAAGAGCCACGATCACTGAAAAAAGATTTTTATCAGCTTGACGTTCCAGATTCTCACTGGAATCCATCCTCTATCTGCCCTAACGCCTAACGACTAATTCGAGTGAGAATACACAACGTCGGGCTAAGAAAGCTCTTGTTCCAGCGATCGTGCCTCCTTCTTCAAGACCCTTTCCGGGAACTCGGCTGTTTGCCTCTTCATATTAGCGGGTTAAGGGTAGGCATTTCACGGTGTTATCGGGTTTCGGGGTATCTATAAGAAAATCGGCTTGCCAGACCACGGTCGCCAACACCGTAAAAATACTACTGATATTGGTTTGTGACCGCTTGTTCGCCGGGTCAGAGTGAGCTTATTTTTAAAATAGCCTTCGTTGAGGGCAACTTAACTGCACACAAAGCATAGATGCGCCAGGTATCCAGTAACTACGCTGAAAGAACTAGACGTCTGAACGCCCTCATCCCTTTCCCCACACTGACTGTTTAAAGATGTTAAACTCTTATTACTCTACCCCCCATTATATTATTGTGCAGGCCCGAGAATAAATAATCGAAAACGAAAGTTCCTCAAATTTGAATTCTTGAAATTGAAATAAGGCACAAGTAATATGGATCATCCGTCCGCTTATTGTTACCCTGACGCCCTGCGTTAGCTTGTTATCGCCAGTTAGCTTGTTATCTCACTAACGCGTATCCATGAAGCTTGTCGCACAACCGACAGTCCAACCGTCAATTCCGACGAGGTCCACCGTGTGCACCAAACACCGATGGACGCAGGGACGGTGACGCGCGCGTGAATTAGATTATATTGGTAACAGACTTGCGCTGCACCTACCGCACTCTATCTCTTTCTCTCTCCGTCCTCTGCCTGAGCCCGATGCCATGAACAAGTCAAGAAGACCTGAGAAGGGAGAAGGCACAAGTGGTTAGCGCCGCCAGAGGCGTCTCTAAGTGGGCCACTATTCCTGGCTGGCATCCCATGGGGTGGGAGCGCCATGGAGGCCATACTAATAAAGGGGCCGCTGCAACCTGGCTCCCAGCACCCTAGCCGACAATTCCATTCAAACAAATGCGGGGTTGACTGAGAGGTCTGAATTCCATTGTCAGTTGACAACCTTCGAAGCCATTGTGCGTAACGCACCGTGATAGGTTCAGGCTCGGAGTGCACATACAGCAGAGAAGCCAAATGAAAAAGGAGCCGAGGATAATGCCTCCCTCCTACACGAGAGATGCCGTTTGTGAACGTGCGTTGTGTAACATTGGGCGTGTTCGTGTATGATGTAGGTGCTGGTGAGGAAAAGAGCAGTGACGTAATCAAGCCTGCGGTGATTTACCGCAGATTTTCGTGGAGGCGCATGTTGCCAAGTTGGCCAATGCTGTGAGAGAAAATGCATGGACAGTATAGAAAGTGGAGGCGGACGCGGCGACTGTATGTCGAGGCCCCAGGTACTAGTTAACCGGTCTCCATTCGATGGATACACAAGTGACCGACCAGGCAACTGCGTGAAGTGACGGCGCGGTGGCAGGGCGGATAGGATAGGACAGGAGGTGCTGAGTCGGGATGTTATGCTGATATTACTGTCACATAGCGTCTGCTAGAAGAGCAACCTGAACGACCAAAGCTACGAAAAAAGCAAGATTTGAATATGGCATTTAATCTCACTCTGAACCTAAAACATGGACGCTCGGCAGTCATCAGTCGTACCTTAGCGAAGGTGGCCTTGTCAGACTTATGCGCCAGGGTGGAGGATCGTTCGTGCATTCTAGCACTCATTACCAAGAGCTCGTGCCAAAGCCAGCATTAAAACTTGTTCTCTATCGCTTTGCAGCACTACATTCGGACTGCACTGTGGATAGTAATTGAATATTCAGACATCGGAATCACGAGATGCTTAGGGAAGTATCAGTTCATAACAGGTGCCCTGTCTTATTCCGAGCCGACATCTTAATTAATTTGATTTGTAAGGACCGGATTGCAAGAAGCAGAGGCAACAGAATCTTTTTAGAGTTGGTCTAAAATTGCCAGCTTAAGTTTTATACATTAAAAGAGCGTAGGCCCCCATACTTTTGTAACAACGGTACTGCTGCCTCATCACAACTTTGGAGAAAGCCCTCATCTACTTAATGGCGAATACAAGTTGCCTTAGAAATTACCGTGTTAACAGAAGCTTGTCTTTCAGAGAACGCCCTAACGCAGCCCGTCTGTATGTCATGCAGGCAAACCTCACTTCAGCATCAAACAGGGTACCAAGAGAACTGTGCGTGGCAAAACTCAGCGGTAAAAAAATGCAAGATTGACCTACCACGCAGGGCAACGTAAAACTTCCTTCGGTTCTTTTGCACAGGTCGTACGTTGGTGCTGAATTATTATAGTCAATAAAATCATGTGAGGCTAAAATACTACATGCATGGACTTAAAGACAGTTCTTTAGCGACCTAGGGGGCGTAAAAACTAGAATATTGCACTAATATATAAGATTATTTAGCGATTTTTCAAGGACGCGTAAAAAGCGCAGATTTTCGAAAGAAAGGTAAGTAATTACATAATTTTAAGCAGATGGTCATGAAAATATAAAGTCTTAAATGCAGATGGAATCCGTTAATGCAAAAAAATTCAGCTATTTACCTTCATTATGTTTCTTAATAGCTAAATTAACGTGTAGTTTATAAGACTAACCTCCATTAGCGAACAACCAAATTGGATTACGCGGCAGGAAACCTACGCAATGTAATACTGTAGCATCGTGGGTCCTTGATGTAGTGAATGCAGTCATAGTGTCCCTTTCTTCAGTATTTCCTTTTTAGTGGTTTTATTTTACTTAAAAAACGTTGTGTTTATTATAAAATGTGATATTGATAACATTTAACAGAAGAATAGTTTTGTGACTAGACTGTGGAAAATCCTCCATCGGGCCATGAAGATGCTGGGAGGGTATTGAGTGGAGTCGTATGAGTGCTGTTCATTCGTTAAAGCATTAAGGTGTTTTATTTATGCCTAATACATTAAACTTACTGGGTGTTATGATAATATACTGATTTAATGTATTTTTCGGGAGTAGCACAGGGCATGAATTTGTTTACAGTCACATTTAGCGCTGGAAGTTAAAGGATTAGATCGTTGAGCGCCACAAGGCATCGCCATTTGTTAAATGGGCTGACGGGCCCAATGGGACAATTAATTTTAGGCGTCGCGCAGTTTTTACCGTCTTCATGAAATAATCTTTCGTCACCAGAACATCACATTAGCTGACTATTATATACAGAAATGGACCGAGGGTATCCATGCCTACTTTTGAAAAGAAAAGCTGGCTGACAATAATTAAAGAGGAGTCCAAATGCGTTGAATTGGATTTTTAGTGACACCTGTCGAGCACAAGTTGCAGAACGTGATAAAATGCTCGCATATTCACGGCCAAACAAGCCTTAGCTTCTTCGCCACATTACTTTTGTATTTTCCAACATCCCACGTTAAGAGCTAAGACCCATTAATAATGGGAGGAACAGGCTACTAAAGATAAACTAGAGGGTTCATACTGAACAAAAAATATTATTGTGCAGAAAGAAGTGTGGACATTTGTTCCAGAAGTTGCAGATGTCTACAAAGGAGCGGAAAATGTTGTGTTTATCGGTCAATGTCGGCGACAGAAAAGGTATTCTTTCATTATTGCAGTGATTGGATCGGTACTTTTGGGAACAGTTCAGTGATGATGGTAGGTTTATATCGCGCTGATCCGATTAGTCATAACTGATGAGTGCTCACGATCTGCCATGGGAGGGTGGCACGACAATGCATCCGTACTTAATGCAATTTGTACGTTGTGTCACTAGTCTGGAAATGCACCTGGAGGTAAAATGTTGTAGTTTTTTTAATGAACTAGTTTTTCTGCAGCTTTTATACTCTGTTTCCCCAAAAGTGCTTCATGATTGGATTAGATAATGACAGCTGACAAAATAAATAGGAACGGATCTGTTAGATGAAGTTAAATTATGGTTAGCCAGGCCCAGTGGTAGGTTCAGGAGACTCACAATAAGGTGTACTTAGGTGTTTTGTTGCAAAACAGTCCAGCCTATCATGGCCTGTTTCGTTCGTTTTTGATAGGACTATACCACTCTCTATTGTAATTTGATGGGTTTTTCCTATGGAAGGCGGAACGGCAACGTCTGTATTAAGGAGCATAAGGACTTGAGTAGATATCTTTCGAAAATGCAATTAATCCAAGTTCGTATTCAGATCTCTTTTCGCCTGATTTGACAGGCTATCTCAGTTAGCCTATTAAAATATCTAGTTGTGTCATAAAAACGATGAATAATTCGGTGGCAGTACGAATTTGACCATAGAAAACTACTCAAATCCGTCTGCTGTTTAGCATTTCCAGAAATGCACCCTTTATCCATCACACTGAATTCGGGTCCCATGAAATCAACTGGACCATAATGGGATGTATATTTAGAGGGGTAATATAAATGCTCCGCTCTCTGTAATGCCGTTTATGTAGTGCTCAGCTTAACCTCCTGTTGCTTAACAGGCTTTTGAAAAAAATTCCATCGTCATGATACATCAATCATTGGTGCGTACATATATGGATAGCGTTGCACAATCCAGATATTCGAATAGCCCTTTGTTTGTTCGATCGGTTGGTTCGACGCCGACTTACACAAACCCAGATTAAAAGTCTTGCTCTGAAAAGCAATCAGCATAAATACTGCATCAAGTGTACAGTAAATTCGTGGGAGTGGAAGCAAATCGCAAGCCGGCACAGAACCGAGTCTATGGTATTCAATACAAAAGCGCATGTTGCCGTCTTTTTGGAAAAAAAGCGTGACAAGTAAGGCCTAGGATAATTTATCTGGACGTTTTTTGCCAAAGATTAGCATATAGTCTATCAGGTCAGTGACTTCCTAATAGAATGATGGGGAAATCCGACGGAGTGGGGGTTAAATAGCTTAACCGAAACCAATCGGAAAAGACGATCAAACTGTCGGTCGAACTTGTGTCCATGGTGGGGCTTCTTAGATCAGTGCGTCTTAGGTACTGCTCTTGCCGTCCAAAGATATGTCTTGAAAGTGACCTCAAAGCGCTCTAAGCGTTAAAATGTCCTTTTCGGTGCTGGACTTCAGTAAAACACTATGTAGGCTCATCGACTGAATAGGCACTAACATATATTTTGCAAAAAAATTCCGTTTTGTCGAATAGGGGAGGCAGATTCACCTAACAGGAAGTATGTGTAAATTAAATGTTGCGGTCCTTGACATCAATGACATAGCCATTTTGCGTCAGAAAATCAGTGGCTGAAATCATGATTAATGCCAAATTTGGCATCAAAAGGCCAGCGTGGATAATTTCCGCGTGAGGGAAACGAAGAAAAATAGTTCATGTCCATGAAAGTAGTTGGCGGGATCCGCCAGTAGTCACTACATGAAGCGTGCTGACCGCTTAAACAGGATGAGGATACAACAGATGTAATACTGTTGACGAGTGATTAAGGATATCCATGCGCCATTGTCAACAAGAAAATGCCCTTTCCAGCCAGCCATTAGGCATCCGTATAAAGGGAAGAGAATGGGATATGCCAGTTAGAACACGGGCAAATGAGGATACTAACGGCGATTTAGACCGTTCTTTAGTTGTTGGTGAAATCCTATTTGTTCCGTGGATATCGTTCGTAGCGAGTTATGGTAACATCTCTCTGAAGGCATTGTTCACCTATGACATCATAGGCTGCTAGTTTTAGGGCGATAAACACGGCTGATGAAATCCGATTTCTCCGTTAGCCGAAAATCTGTTGGTGACATATAAAGAAGCGAGTGAATGAGATCCGGCATATTCTTCACTTTTATGAGGTGATGGATTATAACAGTGTCTTTGCCAGCAACTGTGGGGCTTTGATGAACAGCAACCACGAGCACTAACATGAACCTGATTAAATGCTTTGGTCTGTAATGACATGAACACTACCTTTTAAGCAACATGTCAAAAGCGTCTCTGACTAAAATTTTCGATTAGAATATGGGCCACAACTGCTCTAATAGCCTGTTGAAGGATGTATTCACGGAAAGACAGCGTTCAGGGTTATTTTGAGGTTTTAAAGAACTCAGGCACTTGAGGAACGTATAGTTGTGCCTTGTCTTGGATACTTCTTCGAGGAAAGACTTCAAACGCCATAACATGCTTCGAAAGTTTTCATTCTGATAAAATTTTGGTACAGGTGGCAGGGTAGAGACGGGTAGCAAATGCCTCCATCAACTCTGATGAGGTGAGCTCATGTATGGTGTGGCACTACCATAGCACCCGGGAGTTCTTGGTGTGGTAGATGCAAAGTCACATAAGTCACGAAGAAGTCTAACCTGTAATTAGAATACATAAGGACGAAAGTCTTATTCTCATTATAAAATAACTCATAGAAAGTCTTATTTTCCGGGGACATTAGCCGGAGATGAAGGGATTATTGTAGTGAGAAGAAGAGCTTTCACGTAGTTTCTAAAAACATATTGATTGCTTAAAAAATGTCATTGGCAAAATAATCTGATTCAAAGATTTCAAGATCACGTCTGTTGACGTCAGTTTAATAGGGCATGTGTATTGATAATCTTTAAGGATATAATATAGCAGCCGAAGATTTCGATGTTAACATGCACGAATCAGAAGATGACCTGAAATAGTCTCCTAATAATTTAAACGCTGAACAAGATTGTCAAACCCTTGTCAAACACAAATGCAGCGATATAAGAGGCAAGAGGAATATGGAGAAGTACAGGAGGTGACCTAACTTATGCAATATATGAGCGAAATTGAAGTGAATCCTTAAGCGCACATTTGGTCTTGTTATTTTGATTATCTGAGTGAATCTGAGGTTCAGAAAAACTTTTACTAACGAACACTACATGTTCAATCTTATATATTGAAGGAAAACTGGCAGGATGTGGTTGAAATCGCAGATTGCCAGACTTTGAAGAAAGTTACTACGCTATTTAATACCACAGAGCAAAGTCCATAGTTTTGTGTGTTTTACTATAGAAGGAAATTAATATAAGTTAGAAAGGTTTCAAATGAATCTCTTCTGGAAATGGAAAATTTGATCTGAGATCGATGAAAATGAGTTGTAGGCAAATGTACGGAATTGCATTGTTTTCCAGAAACACGCAACGAATGCAGCTTCAAAAAGTATTTTGTGTTCTTGGTATCCACGAAATGGGATGCTTACGATACAACCTGAAAATTCTATTTAAATTTATTGGTCGAATGTACAGGGATTTTGCACGTTTTTAAAACTTACAGTTGTTGTAAAAATTTAGCATTTCTCAGCAAAATAGTGCTATTTTTTACATTATCTTTAATTTTTCAATTGTCTTTATACATTTTATTAATATTCCAAAGCTTTGCTACATGCATTGATGTCCGTTTGCCGTAAATTTCTGTAGTTTGCATCTGCTGAGTCACACACTGTATATGTTAAAGGAGATATCGAACTGTCAGCAAAGGGTGACAAGGAGATTATACAGAGATAGTCTTCTAGTAATGGAAGCTCTGAATAAGGTTGTTAAACGCTCGTCAAAAACACATGCATAGATTTCAGAAACAAACTGAATATCGAGAAGTATACGTTATGGGAGATAGCAAACTGTTAAAAAGGTAGAAATGAGATTATCCAGAGCATGATGTTACACATACTGCTACCCATATGGAGTGGGAGTCGGTCTCACATATCAACTATCATACCAGCACTATCGGCAACTACGGAATAGGGTCAATGAGTGATGCTGACATTAAAGGAAGCGAGAAGCGAGTGACAAGCGAGACTGGAGGGCGGTGTCAGCGTCAGGGAGGGAGGGGGCACCGGCCATTTTCAGCAATACGCGATTACAGCATTCCCATCTTGGGGCCGAGGTGAAAAGTGGTTACTTCATTCAATAACGCAGTAGTTGCGGCGTTACAATAACATCCAGAATAATAATTTAAGGCTTATTAATGATCTGCATATGCAAAGATGGCCAATAGAGAGGATACAACCAACAATACCATAAATAGTCCCATATATAAATGATGTAGGCAGCACTCGAATAAAGAAGGACTGTTAAAGACGAAATTTTACAGGGAAACGCGTTAAAGCAAACGTTCAATGGGCATCTTTCCAAGAAAAATCCAAATGTATGCACGGTGTACGGGTTAATTTAACCAGTCCAAAATTTGAACACATGCGTACGATAAATCTGGAATAACAAAATCCCTCTATTGTTTCTATGCACAAACAAACCTTAGTAAACAACAATAGCAAATAGTGCATGAATTCGGCGCAACTCTGTCGATTCAAAGCAACGAACTAGCAAGGAAATGGATATTTTGGAAGGTAGTTATAATTGAATGGCTCTCAATTTGCGGTGTACTTTGACTTCCAGGCGCAATTAAGTTATTTTCTGGATGGCCCATGTGTTTACTGGCTATCATATAGTATTGCTCGTTCTGTGCATAAAACATGCGTTGCGGGAATGGCATATGTCTTAGTGTGCGATAAAATTGGATGAATAAATTTTCATAAGTCCCGTGAACCCTATGCAATACCCTGTATACCTAGACTAAATTCATGCGGAACCATATATAAATAATTTTTGGCCAGTTTGCCTCAATAGTGCATGACAGGTTCTCAGGTGAACAAACAGGTTTTGCCGCATAGCCATGAATTTTTCCTCAGACTTAAATGTTCAAATAGTGTGCACGCATGCGGTTCAGCAGTGAAGCCAAAGAATATGAAATAATTGTCGATGTAAATTTTATAATTCTGGGACAGTGCAAATGTACGATATAATTTTTAAATCGCGGTTACTCGTAAGAATTTTCTTACTTCGTGCGTGTATCATTGGATCTATTTAACCGATCTAATCACTAGTGGATATCAGATCTATTTGAGCGGAGGTGGGATTTCATTTAAGATATAAAATTTTAAAAACAAACTCAAAATAGCGGGTTTTCGAACATACCACTAGTTTCAAATTTGGTCAACATTTTAAAAAGGGAATATATCAAGAACGCACTAGAAATAATCACCTACGTCACTGGACCTTGTAGTAAGAAGTCTAAGGACAACATACTTGCACGCGTTTATACAATTAATTAATGAGTAGACCAGCTGATGAGTCGGTTCACAATTCCGTGACGCGCGTACCTTTTGATGCCTAACCTGATGCCTAAACAGAGGCTAGCGTCGTTATCAAACATAGTGGCCTTGCAACCTAGATTATCGCTGGGGAGTTGGTGTTGATTAGTAAGTGTTTAGGCCCAAGGAGTGAGCCCTGGGGACACAAATTAAGACGGGCGCTTGTGTTAACTTTATGGGACCAATATATGCGTTTTTTTACCTCACAAAGTGTTCTGCGCTAAATGTAAAAAGCTGACTTTTTTTCTAATTTTTAAAGGTTAAATTAAAACTGAGCATGAAATACAGTCTAAAGTTTCCCTAAAGTAAACCGAGATGACATCAATCCTGTCCGCTTCATCCAGTGCACTAATATACTGATCACTGGAAACTCACAATTTGGAAGGTTAATAACGGTTTCGTATGTAGCCGTCTCAACGAAGAACTTTTTAACCTCTAGAAAATTTAGGACAAAATCCTTGAGAACGCTTTCTATTTATTCGCACCGACGAGGTTATACTTACTGAAGCTCCTCCCACACATTTAGGAGTTGATATTTATGCAAGGAATGCTTGTGCGCCACCCTCTCAATACAACAATGCATAAGTAAGATTGCAATAGTGAACGCTAGAAATAGGAGTTTTATGAGTGGAGCAGTTTAAAAGACGGAAAAGAATAGAAATGGGTTGGCAGTGAAAATTTTTTATCCAACGCCTGCATCGTTCAAGTTATCTGATTCTTTAGCACTGAATTAGATCCTTACCCTAATCCTAAACCTAAAATCCTCCGTTGTGTTCGTTAGGAGACTACACAAGCAATCCTTGCCCATGTTCAGCGGATATCTACTTCTGGTGACGAAACGAAATATGTGCCAATGTTTTTGAGAACTGGCTTCTGAGTTACTTTAAACACTTCGCCCATGCACTGTCTGGGACCAGTGATAACGTTTCTATAGGGCTTCACTGCTCTCTTTTCATGACAGCCACTGATAAGGGTATAAATTCGAGCAACTGATCGATGTTTGCGACAGTACTATTGAGTGAGGGAAAATGAGTCTCCCTAGCGAATTCAGTAGAAAAGGACTGGCTGAAGCTCTCTACCTGTCAGCATCGTGCTCAATAGTTGTGGTTTGGACCTTATTTCCAGTCGATTGTTCATGCAATAAAATAAAATCTCAGGGTCCTCTTTTGCATGCTGAAGAATTCGTGATTTATAGTTTTCATCTGTCCGAAGGATCGGTTCTTTGACACCATCGCTTTAACGACGAAGATCCTCAAGATGAGCGTGCTAACCAGTCCCAGAAAATAGCTTTAACTTCTATGTTTCTTCCTTGCCTATCTGTTAAGATCTGTGGGTGCACAGAGAGTTTGACTATCCTTTTTCGGATGTCAAGTCCGAGGAATTTGCATATTATTGTCAGATCTAACTTCCATGGAGATTTTCAGATATTGTTTACTGTTTGACTTGACAAATAATAGCAAATTGCTTGAAATTATGGATGTCTATGACCGTATTTTAATTGCTACTTGTCATTTAGCATAAAAATTGCCAATAGGACTCTTTTAATAATAGAAAAATACAAATTTTAGTACCCTGATAACATTTGGGGCGAGACGTACCTCAGAATAATCATTGAAAGAGGGTAGTTTGAAAATGCTCGAAGATAAATTCGGTCGTTCAACGTGCTTTAGAGACCATCAGTGCGTTATGTTCTCAAAGACTGCAACTTGTGGGGTGTGATATACCCAAGTCCTTAGTAATGACTGGGACATTTATGTCATAATCGTCAATAGTTAGTTGAGTCTCATGGTCATCGCCAACGACCATAACTGAGCAATTGGGGTTAGAAAGAGAAGGCAGTCGATTGTGATACTTTTACTATCTAAAATATCTAATTTATTCCAATGATACTTTTTTAAATAGGCATCAGTCTTCTTCCACTTCTCTCGTTAGCGAGCCCTTCCATTGCCCGGAAATCATCTGACTTCATTAAAATCGGCCCTCCGTATATGTTCCTCGTTATCAGTTCTCTGGTAACGCTGAGAATAGTTTGAGTACTCTAGCTGGCAGGTGGTATAAACACTTTTTCTGGGAGATGTATTGGAATAGACTTAATCGATGTTGAAGGAAAGTTCCGCAAAATAAGGCCTGTATAATTGGCTCTCTGGTTCTACCTAAGTCCCATTTAGGCCTGTTCCCTCTTTACCCGGAGGAGGTCAAACGCAAGGGTCGTTTTTTGTAATTGAAGACACTAGCTGCGCTGCCAACTGTCAAATTACCTCAGTCAGTTCCAGGCACTTTCAAATCCCCGACAATAAAGTTTTCTGCTAGCAAAAAGTACTTCCCTGACCAAGCGGAGCTGCGCATCATCATCTAGACTCTGTCGGTCTTAGGGCCTGTTAACAATCAGTAATTCAGGGTTCTCTAAATTTTCGGTTTTTATCTTGGTAACATAGGTTATGTAAACCACCAAGAAAGCCAGAAACCCCAGGCTCGTGTAATACAGGACCGGTGATAATAGGGGTTTTACGGTTGGGGCATCACAGCGCGTAGTTGAAGTTGTATATGGCCGTATTGTTCATTCTTTCTTATAAAGGCTCTAAAAATGTGATAGCCAAAGTAGATAACAGCTTGAAAGCCCTCGGGATGACTTCATTGCCGGTTTTCCTCGCACAGATTCGGTAGAATTATTTTGCTTCGACATCGGTGTAAAAAGGAAAATTGTTTCGATGTGAAACATTTGCAAATTGCACACTTTTCCATCGTCGAGCATAAAGTAAAACACGAGCCTGGTATTTCTGGCTTTCTTGGTGCTGCACATAACCTACCATTACCTTTATACTTTTTCATGTGGATTTCTACGTAAGGAAGGGAGCGTGTGCGCGTTCAGCTGCTGAAGTTATTCACTTTGTATCCACCACTATCTAAGCAGCGTTTGCACTCTGGCCACCCCGATGTAAAAACTGACGTACTTTTATCGAAATCAGTGGTTTCATATCTGAATTCATTTTGTACTACAACAATGACGTCGGGATTCCCTTCTAAAACTAGCACCCTGGGCTAGCATTAGCGAGGAGTAATTTGTCTTAAGCATCTCCGTTGCGCAAGTGACTGCCTAGTACGGTAAATTTCCTGCGTAAGCCTGCCAGGTAATATTCAGTCTGAATGATGTTAATGACAACTAAGCTGTGTTATTGGTCCTCTCCAGAGTAATGACAAAAGAATATGTATTAGCCCTTCATTTAGGTCTGTCCGAGCTGGATCTTCTGAAGAGTTTAATTTTCAGCTCCGTTCCTCCATTTTTACCGTACCAATGGCGAAATGACTGGCGGAAAAACTGCCGGTTATGCATTTTGGAATGCGAATTTTCTGCTCAACAATATATTCTCTCGTTAGTCCTTCTCGAAGACAACTTTGTGGTTCATTATAACTTGTGATTGGATTGTGAAGCGCTCGTCAACGGTCCAAAGTAAGATGCGATATTACTGGAATACATACATATACTCATGTATTTTTGCCTTCGCGTGTTGGAAATAGAATCAGATATGCTCTTTACGACAGCGTGTGCGTACCGTGACCCAAAGCTTATTTTTTTATGCAGTGAATCTCTTATAGCTCCGCCTGTTGCTTTTACCTTTCTAGTCAGTGGAATCAGTCCTTACCAGTTACTTCATACTCTTAAGCATACCAAGGCTTTCTTTCCATTTGTGATTTTTTTTACTAATATGGCAGTTGTCCTAAGACGCAGCTGTGTCCTTTGGGATAACGCGTGAGTAAGTTTAGAATTGCGGTTATGATTCGTCCTGAGCTATGTTGAGCGTTAGGACTAGAGTTAAGACACTGGAACAGGTGCCGTTATTGGAAATTAAAACAAGATCATCTGTTAACGGGATATTCCTGTTCACGTGTAGTACAAGAATAATCACCACTGCAGTTTTTTTTGTAACATCTGATACTTCCTCGCTCATTCGTTTACAGCTGCCTCGAAGACGCTTTGGTAGAGGGACACCTCCATTCGTTCCTTTCGTTAAGCCAGTGGCCACTCTCATAAACTGTTAACCAAAATTCCGAACTGAGTTCACGATAGGAAAAAAATCCTTTAAGTTGGGTTGTAATAATACTTATCATGCCGTATTTTCTTAAAATTATTCAGTAATGTCAAGATGCATATTTTGGAATACACCTTCTCTCTGCTGCCGACAAAAACTACGTTGGACAGTAAAATAAAACTTTCCTCGTGAATATTGTTATTATTAATTTTCGATGCCCTTTAAAATACAATCTTATTTTATAAAAGACATGCTCAAAAATGACCTTTCTTATATTCATTTGGTAGCAAATTACGTCTTTATTAAAGAGCATACTTAAAGCCAGGGTGTATTTAGGTTTGAAAAAGGTTTTTCATTTGCCATATAATTTTGAACCCGGTCAACCATTGCATTTGCGTTGATGATTTACGTTCTACAAGCTGTATTCCATCAATGTAAAAACTATACATTCCTCTGCACCATAAAGAAGATAGTTGAAGGCATCATAAAATTCTTCTACGGATGTTTCATATTTCATAAGGAGCAGTGCAAAACAGAGAGATAGGATGCACTTTGAATGGAAATTTCATGATCTAAAAACATCATACATACAAATTTGTTTTTAAAAAACCGACAAATGCCATTTGTTCGAGTTTAGAATTTGATAAAAACGCGATTTGCTACAAAAGGAGTGCACGAAAGGATATTTTTTGAGCACTTGATCTAAAAATACTTGAATTTATAAGAGCATAGAAAATTAAATGTAAAATGCATACTACTTACGCCTTCATTTTTTTGGGTGTAGATTTTGCCGGCCAGCAGGGAAATAAGTGCATTAAAAAGCCAACATCCTGGCCTAAAAGCAATATCTTAGGGATATTTGCACAATAATCATTATTAAATCCCCTCCTACGTAATCCTTACGAAGTGAATACGCATTTTAGAATTTCAGTTATGTCGTGAGGTCGGTCATAGATTGAAGACACCGAGGTTCAAATCCGTCGTGTGGCTAAAATTCTGCTCAATTTCCTGGGCTTGAGTGGGCAAGGGGTTCAGTTCACATTGGCAATCAAGGAAACTGTGGTACCTTCTGCAAAGTATAAGAAGAGACATTTAACCAGGGACAAGAGTGGAAGAAACCGCTTGTATACTCGGAAGGCCCCGAACGGCTTAAGGCGAAGTGTTCAAAAGAAGGTTGCTTAGTTCTGCTCAGGTTTTTCCACAAAGTCACGTGTATGAAAGTATCATAAACTTGTTTCCAATTGTGCAAGGCTTCAGGCTGCACGAGCGTCCAGTGGACCGAAACCTAGAAAAAGGTATTGTCCTCGGAGGCTGAAAGTTTAAATCACACGGGGTATTTTAACCATAAACATTCTGGCCAACCGTCATTACTGCATCGCCCAACGCCTTTGCTCAATGCTCTGCTACGTCAGGGCTTTTAACCCTGAATGTGAACACTTGTAACCAGGCCGATCTTACAATCAGATAAACTACAACGCGGATGCATGCGCAAGTCCACACGATCAAAGGCATTTTGTCCCATACGATGCAAAGGCCGTTGAGAAAAAAACGTTTAACATGCCTTCTCAAGTTAAAGCAAGCAGCCAACACCATAAACTCCCTGCCAGGCATGATTAACCGCTACTAGCCAATGGCTCAATCAGGGCCTGACACGATGTCTAATGTGGTTATCTCACGCCCACGCTCATAACTGCCGCATTTTTTAAATCGTGGATAGTGGCTGAATTAACTACGAGTGTACGAAAGTGTGGACCAGGACACAATCACAAGCGTACTCTAGGAATTTGGTGCCAACGCTCTAGAGCACGAAGCACGCAGCTAACGCATGCTACAGAGGTGAAGAAAAACTTACCAATCGGGGTCAAGAAAGTGTGGTACAACTGCAGTATCAACGAGCCACGTACGCGGCTTCTAGTCGTGCCATTGAACAACTTTTCTGTTTTGCTGCCTATATCCGAATTTACTATTAGAGGGCGGGACGATATGGCTTAGGCCAGACTAGCTAACCACCGGTTAAATTAAAGCGGAGTTTTTAGTGCTTTTTACAAAACTTTGAAGGATGTAATGCTTTCGAGATGCCTGCCATTTTGCTATTGGATCTTTTTTCGTATAACGAAGGGGTGTGCCTGTACAAATATTGTCAGATGTCACAGTAGGAGATACTCGAACTACATTCAATTTGTTTGAGATAGAGTATCTCGGGATGATGCACCTGCTATTTTTGGATTGGGCAGTTCGGACCACCCAGTGGACTAGTCGATGTACATCAATAAATGAATGCAGGAAATAGAGAACAGAGCAAACCAGACGAGATGGCTTTTGGCAGAAACGAATGATCAGCGCACCCTGCGTTTCTACAAACAATATTCTCTCGAGTCTGGAACGGTGACAAATTGGGTGATCGGGACTGATGCTCCTTAAGTTATTTGGTGTTGGACCAGGTGCATTGGTTTGCGATTTGTTTTGCTTTCCTCTAGACCCGGCACGATGACCACTTTTGACGTGCGTCAACTTAATATCCGATGAAGGCACGTGGCAAGAAAGTTTGGGCGTCTTAAACAGGTCTTAAGTTACAGTAGCCATGTGGTTAGGCTGAAGAGAAGGAGCTAAGATTACTGTATGAACCGCATCTATCCGAAAATCTTACCTTTATCACCTTTCAAAACTGAAATTCCGATGTACAACACATCTGTTCAAGGTGCCATTTCGGCCGCCGTAATTATCACCCCATTTGTTAACAATACTTAGTACTTAGGTGTCAATAATCTTTAATTTATGCTGATCATACAGAGTGTGAGTATCGAGACAATACTGGCGCTGCGTAATGTAACGTAGCACGCTTTGTGTGGCCTTAAAAAAATGGAATGGAAAATTATAATAAAGTTCACTGAGAAAAAAGCAGCAACGTGGGTGGATACCTATCACGCCAGCTAACTAATAGACCTCACTCGAATCTTCAACAAAAGGAAAATAATTGAAACCAAAACATAACGAAATACACTACGCGAGATCGGTTTGCAGTCATATAGGATAAAACATTGTAACACGATCACGCAGCCTATCGAAGATAAAGTCGCCAGTTGGTAGGGTCATACCGCGAGGTTTTGTCCTACAAAGCTTCTCTTCTGCCAAATGTCAACAAAAAGCTGTACATAAACAAATATTAAACAGCTAGAATCCGCACATGAGGAATATTTGGAGTTGAATCGTTATATATGTCCGGCAAGGGACAAGGTAACAAAAAATAGGCAACAAGCTACCCTTCCTGGAAGTCCTCATGTGTTGAGAGGATGATGGCTCAATAAGACGTCCTGTTTTTATAAAAATACCTTGAAAGGGCAATACTTTCAATTTAAAAGACAATGGAAATGAAATATGGTACATAATCTCTTTCAACGAGCGAGGAATATTTGCTCTAGTGAGACCCGAGATACAGAATTTGCCCGCAGCAAAGCAGCCTTAATTAACCTTGGCTATACTACGCACTTCATTCAAAAGTAAAGCAACCGTTTATGGCCTAAATTGACGAAACAGTCAGTTTCGGAAAAGCTCGTTATGAGACCCTTACATTTTAAAGGTGACAACATTTCAAATACACTCAAGTGACGTTCGCGCCGCACCATAGGAAGGACGTAAAACGCAGCTGAAGTCGTCTTTATCACTCCTAATAAAAGCCTTCCAATCAACCGGGCAAAGGATACCTTGCCGCTGCACGCCACCTCAAATTGTCTGTATGAATTCCCGTGCACTTGCGGATGCAAGTACATTGCGGCCTCTGAGAATTTGCCTAATTGGCCTTTCAGACAAGGAAATGAGGTAGAACGGTCTTCGATTACAAAATATGTGCTGGACAGCGGTCACTCGGTTAACCTTAAAACGGCTTTCCGAGCACTTGGAAGCAACCTTTATACGGTGGGAGAAACCCGACCAATGCAGGCAGTTTGACCACGCGAGCAATCTCCAATTGCCCTAGTACTGGCGGTGGTGCCGCTGCTACTATTTGTGATGTTGTAGGGAGGGGAACCAGAGAGGAAAAGTTTACCTCCATGGCATTGCTGTTGTTTACTATGTTCTGTGCAGAAGTTTTTGAGCTGGACTCGGCCGTCCACCCGAAGGTCCTCGATCAGTCCGATACGTGCTCAAAGCGTCAGTGGAAAATGTAGGCATGTTTTCAAGTACTGGCTGTTCGTCACATCTATCTGCGGTATTCCAGATTTGCGTGCCTCTATCTTCGCTGTTGGTTTTCATGTACGATGAGCTTCAAAGATCGCGTCCCCAGTTCTCATGATAGTGTACCATGCTTGCCAATCCCCAGCGTGGTCCTCCCAGGTAACAGGATTAATTTGTAGTTGTATCAAAGAGGACTCCAGAGAGCCCTTGCCCCGACACTGGCCAGGAGTTTAACTGGTGACGCAGTCCATTCCAGGTCTCCAAAAACAAGCCATGGAAATAGTTTAGTCGTATGATGGTACGATGATCTATTTAAGAAACCTATCCATACTCTCCGTACTGAAACAACAGTTTCAATATTATTAATCATTTTCACTGATGATAATAGAAGAAGGATCAGATGAACATTGCGGACAAAGACAAGGGAGAATTGAAGGACCATTTATGGTTCATTAGTCGTCATCAGCTAGTCATATCCAACCTCAGGTGGTGTGTCATTCAAGGCTCGAACCTGCAACCTAGTGATTAGAAGTATAAAACCCTAACAATCGAGCCACGGGCTCGTTGTCTTGCCGGTTAGAAATGGCCATTTCAGTCTCCGCCGTCTTTGCCTACAATGTTCATTTGTCTATGATACTAGCCGATGTACATATACTGCCAGGGCTCGAGAGTAGGCCTCAAGGTGAGAGTTAATCAACGCAGAAGAAGGATCGTTTGGACATGGTCATGGTCCCGCGCATTTGAATTATGCCCAGCCCTGACGACGAGAACATGTGCTAGCAGGAATGCCTGCGATTGGGGATCAGAAAAGTAGTCCTCTTACAAAAAACATTTTGAAGAATTTTCAGAATAACATTATAAAATCACTTGAGATCCTCTCGTCGTCCTTTCCATTTTATTTTTTAACCAGGCTTGTGCTGGTCACCCTGGTGTCTTTCGTTCGATCAACTCACCTCGTTACTGCCATTCTATAAAGCTCGTCAGACCCCCGTCTTTCTTCTCTTGGAATCTCGTCAAATGCCTTTCCTCTGGTCTGTTAGCACTGACTGCATATAATGAAGGTCAGCCATGACTAGCTCCTTGACTAGATACTGACGTTTGCCTTTCCTAATTTTATAGCATTCATAAAAAGTGTGCTAAGAATACCAACTCTGGTGCAACCGACACTAGGACTTTAACAACACAAAAAATAGTCTAAATCACTGACCATAGCCAAGAACTATGCAGAATGATATTCCAGCACCTCTTTCTTATCACAACTGCTCAGAAATCTCAGTGATGTTGCGAAATAATGAATAGTCATGCAAAAGGAAACAATTTCAATTACGCTTACAGCATTTGAAATTTATAAGATTTCAGGCTTTCGCATGTTTACCCGATGCAGACAACTCGATAGGTGGTCTGCAACGTTTTTGGAATATGAATTATTTTCTGAAATTTCGACTGTAAAGATGATAAACCAACAGGTGAACTGGGTTCAAAGTTTTGGAGTATCTGCCTCTGTTAATGCCCAAATGGCCAGATCACATACCGACAACACTCAAACAATTTTTTTCAGGTTAACCGTTTCGTATGGAACTATTGTCGAGTGTCATATCTGAGCCACAACGCGAATATAAACAATTAATTTTCACCGATTGAATGACGCTTATCACATCAGCCCGAGTTAACCTAGGGCAACCTTAACTCACAGGAAAGTAAACCAAACTTGACAGTTCGACGTTTGTAAACGAATTTGTCTACCATGTACCCCACAGTATGACGTGCGCCGGGACGGTATCTTGCACTTGAATTACTTGCGTAGCAGCTACCGAACTCACTCTTATCTCACCCACCTGAGCCCGGTGTCGTGAGAGAGTCAAGAAGACCGGAGGCAGGATCGGGCGCATGCCAAATAGCTCCCACACATGCCGGATCCGCGCACAATAAACAAGGTTTTCACGGGTGACTCGGGTCCCAACTGAGAAGGCACATCAGGAGGGAGAAATTGTGGCCTGACTCTCCGTCCTGAGATGAGAACTGAGTTCTCCCGTTCGTTGGTAGCCCTCCAGGCCACAGCTTTAGGCGCATCGTAATAGTTTTCAAGCGCGTAAGATTGTTAACAGTGAGCTGAGTTCCGTGAGCGCGGAGTCCCCGATTCGATCTCACGCTCTCTCTTCCCTCTCGCAAGCATTAATACACTGTCCGAGCCGGTCAGTTATCTGCCGCGGGATTGGGCACAGGTGGCTAACCGAACTGCAGGAACATGTCTATGGCTGCCATAAACGACCTGGTCCCCAATAACATATGAGGTTTTCACACAAAGGCGATGGGCGGCCCATTGCTCATATGCGTTGCACTGACATAGAGGTTCCATTGAGAAGGATCCAACGATTGTACGCCTAATCCGGGCAGGTACCGGATGAAGTTGGACGTGATCGTGCGTTATGCATGACTGGTTTCAAGATCTGTTATGGTAGCGTTTTCGCTGCGGTGATTGCATCAGATTTTCATACAATTGCATACGGCCGAGTAGGTCTCTGCAATGACTGAATTTGCGTAGACAGCGAGGGCAGTAGAAGCACACGCGACGGGTGTATGTTGGTGCTGATGGCCCTGGTTTGTCAGACTCATTGCTATGGATTCTCAGGTGACCGACTAGGCGATGCGCGTTGTGCGTGTGCGGTGGCACTATTGCAGGATAGATTTGTGGTTATTTGCTGATTATCTCTCACAGATTGTTAACGGAACTCACTCGCCCCATTTTTTTGGGGCTCATTCTCAAGCCCCACCAGCAGCCGCATTGTGGATAGAAGTAGTAAGTAGTATTAGCAGTATTAGCAGTAGTAGTAGAGGCAAATTAACAAGGCCGACAAAGACAAGGCAGACTTGAATGGCCATTTGTGGCTCATTAGCCGTAATAAGCCAATCATTACCAACCCCAGATCGCACCCCACCCGAGGCTCGAACATACGACTTGTTGATCAGAAATTCAACGCCCTAACCACTGAGCTACGGGCTCATTGTCTTGTCGGTTTAGATTAGGTATATTGACTTACACTCGTCTGTGAACGCTCATTGATCGTTAACGGAACTCACTCATCCCATTCGGTTGTGTTTGTGGCGGAAGTGTGAGGTAAGTTTGGCATGCCAAAATTGTGGTGTATTTCGCTGTTGCATATATGCATCTAGTCGAATAGGTCCATGAAGTGACTGAATGTGCGTCGGCAGTGTGGGCATTTGAGGTAAGTGCGTGGGATGATTTGTGGGTCTCAAAGCACTTTTTTACCGGTTTCAGTCCGATAGACTTCTTAATTAGCAACTAGACCGGTGCATGACCTGAAAATGCTATCGAGTGCGCATCCCTGGTGGTAGAGGCCGTGGCCGTAGTCAGGGTGAGGATTGGATTGTGCACACCGATGGTGTAGGCTGAAGTGGTGGTAGGCATAATCGCCATCTTCAGTGGATTGTGGCAGTGGGGATGGGGGGGGGATGTCTGGCGTCGGAACTTGCTCACTAGTGGTGGTCGTCATCATTGTGGCGCTTGCGGTGGGCGTCACCGTGGAGGCGTTTACGAAGACAGTAGACGCCTCGTTGTATAGTTAGTACATCGGACTCGAAGATGTCCGGTGAGATCAATCTGAGCGTGGAAAGTCCCTTGGCGGTGTCAACACGAAGGATGCCGTTGGCTGTTGGCGCTTTGGATCAAATGTTTTAGAGACTTGTGAGCCGCTCTTTTCACTTGGACAGCGGTGATCCGGTTGGCTTCGTAGATTGCAACTGCTGTCTTCACTTCTCTTCTCCAGGTCGGTCAGTCTTGAGCGATGTCCTCCCAAACCTCCAGGTTAATTTTCCTTTGCTTGAGAGAGTTTCTCAGGGTGTCTTTGTATCCTTGTTTTAGATCGCTTTGTCAGCGAGAACCGGCAGTGGCATCGCTCTGGAAAAGTCGTTTAAGTGGGTGGCCGCTCCAGCACAACATGAAGTGGTTGCTGAGGGTTCCTGTCTGCTCAAGTACGTCTGTCTGTGACTGGCTGTGGAGATCCGAGGGCGAAATTTCATCTTCAGTTTAGTATTCAATGAGAGTGTACTGACTAAATAGACAAATCTGTAAATGGTTTTGATTCGGGTGCCATTGACATTCAGTGCTAGGCCTCGATTGGTTCATAATTATCGTTTTACCCTTGTCGATTGCCGGCCTAGAGTGTTTAAGAGCCAGTGGCGATGATGTTAAACCAAAACTTAAACCCGCAGGACTCAGGAATCATAGAGAGATGCACATGGTATAGATTTCCTGCCTGTCACTCCATCGAACCCTCACTGCTGCCCAACCAACTGTCTCCTAGCACCACCCCCATTCACACAAATTACTTGTATGATAAGAAGAATATTATCGAGCGCATGTGTTAACTTGTACCCTATTCCCATCATAATGTAGTGGCCCGACGAAAATTTACTGAAAGCTCGCATACTCTCGCTAAATGGTCCTCGGAATCCTTTAATGGTAATTTTCACAAAACTGGTGTGATAGTTAATTGATATTTTACCCCTCTTCATTAACCATATTAGAAGGAGGTGCAGCCTGATTTTTTGTCTATGAAGCATTCAGATACCCTTAGATGTTCAAAAATAGTACTCAAACGTCACTTTTAATAATGGCAAAATATTAATTATGTTTGCATGTTCTGTTGAGTTCCAATAGAAAGTTGGGCCCAGAAAACGTGACAAATTTATCCTATTTCTCTGCACCGTATGAGCTCTTCAGAAATATATATGTGGTACTGTTGCAATGCACATAGAAGAAATGCGTTACACTGTGGCGAAAGAATGATGGGAAATGCGATAGAGTCGGCTTGCTAGTGATGATCGATGCAAATATTTCTGTTACGAAAAAAGGTCGAAGACAGATTCTTTAGGAAAATTGCTTTTGTCGTCTTTATCCTAACTGTATAATTCAAAATGGATGAAACAATTCGTGGAAAAAAACCATTTCAATTTATGTCTTCGTATACCTAAAAGATTGAACTATGTCAGTTATCTTAAATATTTAGGTACCATTCGTGTCATAGGTCATTATGTTCGCCATCACTTGGCTTAAAAGAACATGTTTGAAAAGATTATAGGAAAGTTTAAACAACGACAGCGCAATCTTCATTAAGATACTTAGAATAGTGGAAATTTGTGGGCTTAAGGTTTGCTTTGAAATGCACTTTTAACGCTATATTTCGCGTGTTTTTTCGCAGAAGTCCCAGAAAGAGGCTCCACCTATGCATTCAAAAGGCAATTAAAGGTAAAGATCCCTTCTTTCACTTGTCCAAAACATTATACAACCAAATTATTTAATTGCTTGGCTGATCTCCTTCAATAGAGCTCGTGAATTTGGAGCATATGACATTTGTTACATGTAAACAGAGGTCACTTTCATCGGGTACGAATATAGAAAACCAATGAAGGGACTGAGTTATGAAATGCAGTCAGTAGACAATGCATCGGCAAGGATTATTATGCATATAATGCTTTTTAAGTTCGCACGTTTCAGTTCTCCCCTTTTAGATGCAAAAGTTGCGATTACAGCAAAAGATAAGATGCAGTTAACAATGGAAGCGTCTTGAGAGACTCAGGGTGTTTTTCTTCGGTGGCCATACTATTCCTACAAATACTGAAACACAATTATCCCATGATAGGTTAACTTAACACAAGACGTAAATGAGAACCTTTAGTATGTACAGACGAAAGGAATAATCGTTTTAGTCTGGAAAACTTTAAGGCACAAAAGAACAAGAATGTTTGGTTCAATGTCAGAATTCGAGTTAAGAAAATGGGGTATTCGTTACACAACTGTAAGGGCAGCAGTCAGCATTCGGGCTATGTTGCTTATATAAAAACAGCCTATAGTTGAACTCATCTATCTGATTTTATAAATATTTAAATACGCTACCACAAAAAATTATTGGCGACTTAAAATAACTTAAGCAGAAAATGGACATGTTTCGTGCAAATAGTGAATTGGCACGCCCTGGCAGCACCACATTGATCGTGTACCTACGTGCACGATCGTCTACCTATACACGAGCATTGTTTACCGGGGTGGATGGAGAAACACCCAGTCTGCCGAACAGAGCCTCCGTGTTATTGGACGATGACAAGCTTGTCGTTCATGTCCTGCCATTGTGACAGTTATACGAGCAGCGGTTCGAGGACTGCTTCCGACGAGAAGGCTCGTTCTTCTTCGCCAACTTACGACTCTGATAAATGAGAAATCACAGCTGAAAATTTGAAATGAAAGACTTGCTTGCCACGTCAGTCATATTAACCCTTCTTATCAATCCCTCTGGAGATGTAAATGCCCAGGTCATTGAGGGGGTGAGTCAGTTCAGCAAAACGTGCTACTTACATTCAAATAATTTTTAAAATTTTGTATGAAAAACTCTATCTGCTTCATGCGTGTGCAATCTTTAAACGGTTTAACGTATAGTTTAGCAAAGCATTGAGGCGTTAATTTAATAGTACTTTCCATGCCCAATAATATGGCTACTTGTCCAAGTAAATTGATCTGGCTAAAGTTTCTTCGTCCAGGAGCTATTAGCACACGAGAGTGCGATGGTGGTTGTACCGAGTGAAAATTTTGAGAAGCTCACTGACCGCTCATTTGAATTTGCCAACGTCCGTTATGATCGCTCCCTCAGCAGTGATGACAGGGAATTCGGTACGCTAAGCATTATGCGGAGCATTTTAATATGAAAAATATCGATGAGGAGAAAACTGCAGACTAACTAGCCATTTTAGCAATATGGATTTGCTGGCGAGCAACCTGGTCCTCAAATTTTCTCACGGATTTCAACGACCTTTTCAAGCGGCTAATTAAAGTTTGCCATAACTAGACTAATATATCCATCTCAGAAAGTAGTGGTTGGGTTTCATAATCCAAACGGTGTCTTCAGTGAGATGAAACTATAGCTTTGGGAGAGGATAGACAGACTTAAAAAAATAAAAAGGAGCGGCAATCTATTTATTTAAATTGTTAATCCTTCTGGAATTTCTGTACGATTAAATTTTGCCCTGAAGTCTCCTAAACTCCCGAATATTCATACAGGCATTAATTGCCTGGACTGATTCTTAGTGAATTCTTTGAAACACATCCATAGAAAAGCCTTTACATGCAAGATTTTCGTTGAAGTATTCAGAGTTACTCAATAAATTTTCCTTGAGAAAGAGAAAGAGATGCACGCTCTTGATCGACTATCTGAAATGGAAGGGTGAGAATAGTTTTCCGGGAAGAATTGAATAAACAAACTCAAGTAGCCGAAACTTATTGCAAATCTTGGTTGGTTTTGACTTGGATCAAATAGGCTGTACTGACATCCGTATTTGGGTTTTCAAAAAAACTTGATTTTCAGCTTTTTATAATATCACGCTTGTCCAGGTTTGCAGAATTCAGAGGTATCGAGTCAGTGTCTGACAAAGTGCCTGATCTTTAGAACATTCCCCATTAGGAGTGGAACTAGTGGTAATTTTTACCGAAATAATTTTTATCGGAAGGCAAAGCAAGGCAGGACACCGGAATTGGTACCCCCACAAATGTGCTTTGCTTTAACTTCCAGGGAGTCAGCATTAAGAATCGAGTTAGGTTAGGTTTAGGGATAAGGATGCCTTGTATGGCCACGTAAACGTGGCGGGGGAATAGGTAACAGCCACAATGTGATTGGCTTAACGCGCACTTCGGTGGAAATTATGATTACGATTAAGGTGAGGGTTAGGGCTAAGGTAAGGTTAAGGTTCAAGATTAGGCAGAGGGTTAACGTTTTTATTGTGTTTACTGTATGGTTTCGGTTTAGGGTAGTGTTTAAGATTGAGGCGACAATGTAGTTCTATGTTAGAGCTAGTTTAGGGTTAAGACATGAGCATATTTACATTTCCTGAAATTCACTGTTAAACCACCTATTTTTAAGCGTTCGGGACGTTTCCTATTCCCCTGTCCTAGTTGGGCGGCCAAAACGGTTTAGGGTTATGCTTTGTGTTAAGGTTTTGGTTAAGAGTTCGAGGTAATTTTAGGGTTAGGGCACGGGTTAAGGTAGACCCTTAACATTTCTCGATGAGTCACCTGTAATTCTGGGAGTACCTATGTTCGTGTTTAAATCAAACAAGTATTTTAGCTTCTTTGCTCTATTGAAATATTTAAGACACACTTGAGTTTCACTGCAACGAAAGTGGATAATTTAGATTTTGCTGGTGATGCGTAAGACACGGTGTTGGACTCAGTTCATTGTAGTAGAAAATCAGCAACAACAGCCTCTGGAAGAAATAATGACTAGCCAGTTTTCACTAGGATCAAATTTTGACAGTTACATACCAGGTTTCTCATATTGATAACTGGGTTTCTTTTGTGTTAGTAGGCGTAAATAACATCGAAATGGTGCTGAAGATTAAAATACATGATCCCTTTGCAAGTTAATTTTCAACATTTATGCCCCGTCAGTTCAAACTACGCTGAAATTCGGTAACCTATTAAAAGTACTCCGATTTGACTCGACGCTTTACGTACACCTAAGACCTCGGCCTACGACTTTTTAAAACGAACTGCTGTGTCTCCTGCTTGTGATACAACTTCAAAATAGGAGCAGTTAGATTGTCCGACTAGATTGTCGTGTTTACGAAGTGCAGGCTGGAACGCGAATAGACGCCCTACAGGACTAGCGGCTATGCACAATGACTGATCGATCAACCTCGGAGAGCGAGCGTACATTAGCGTGTCTGCACTCTGCGCGCAAGAACATGCCTCACTGGCTACTTTAGATGTCATGGAGCCAGCAAGTAGGGTGTAATACTGCCTTTTAGACCAGTCATGGAGACTGTTCAAACGGTTCAACGGAGACAACTGATTTGCAGATTTCTGCCATATGCTTTTCGGATTAAGTTTGCCAACCCCACGCGGAAACTGCAATTTGTACAGGCAGTCTGTTTGTCTAGATGCACAAGGGGCCGTTGTTGGTTTGCTAATAGCCTTTAACGTCGCAGACCCAAACGTAAATGAAACCCTAAAGACAAGTTACTATGCATTCTCCTAATGCGACACTTAAAAATATACAAAGTTAAGGACAATTCTTAATTAAACGATATTATGCGATTAGAGTCAGTTTATTCTGACGGGCAAACGATCTTCCAGTGAGCTTTACAGCAATTTCAAGTTCGCCTTCACTCCTACGAGGTGCATTCTGACACCTTTCGACTCCATTAGAAAAGTAGTAAGTGACTGTATTCGCAGTGGAGATGGTAATTAGACCCAGCAATTATGTATATCTATGTCGGTTCGCAAATTGTGGTAAAAATAAAATTAACGAAGATACAAAAACCGCATTGCCTATCACAGTGGGTGATATGAGGCAGCTCGTAGCTAGCACGCTTTAAACCTGACAAAGAGGAGATCAGAAAATAAGGGATTATCAAAATACTTTAACATGCAAGTAACAGACTGAAAGGACCTTTAAACGTAAATTTCATTTTTATAACATTAAGACAGATCGAAGAAGACTCGAATCAAGGTAATTCCTACCTGAGAGGAATTAATGCCCTTCATGTGTTTCGATTAAACAAATAGGGTAATGTTTCGGCTTCATCTGGTGCCCATTCAAGACCGACACCCGCCTGTGTGCCACATTCGCTTTGGTTGCGGTATCGAAACATCCACAGGGTAGTTGATGGCAACTATTAAACCATGAAGACCGATGACGATCGCCCTTTTTCGGTAATGCAATCAAGTTAAAGTGGCAAAGCAAAGGTACAAGCATAATAGACGAAAACCAAAGAGCGTCCCCTCACATCGAACTAAAACCCACCAGAGAATTCAGTAAAGTCTGCAAAATCGGGGTTTTAAGAACTCGTGGAATTTTTTTAAGTGGATGAACCAACCTAGCAAGACCAACTTCTATGTGCTTGTTATGAAATTCGAAAATTTGCTTTTTGGGAAACTGTGAGTGAAATACTTGCTAGGGATCTCAACCGTGGCTTAAAATTTATTTGATGGAGGACTACGAAAATTAGATGGAAGAGCACAATTAAAATTTTAAAAACAGAAAAATGTAGAAGGTGAGTCAAAAGAATAAATTCATAAGACTTGGGAGAATATGTATCGACGAGTATCCGAATGCTGAAGGACTTTAATAACCATTCGCAGAAAATAAGAAATGTGCCACCGGTCAACAGAGTTAATAGACCTCAGGGCGACATACTGGATAACAAAACAAGTTGCTATTAACTGAATTGAATAAACTAGTTGAGCCGAAGCGCAGATGATCAGGTGGCATAAGGACTACCATGTCCGTTTCGTTGGCGTGCGGTGCAAGCAAAGCTATATGAGTGAAAGAAAACTCTACTGAGTGAATCGACGTCAATTTGGTAGGCGTCAAAGCATCTCCTGACAGGTGGACTTGATGCAGTCTAAACGCTAGTTGAACAGGTTTTTACCTATTATTCCGGATTTTTCGTTAGTTTTGTAGCTTGCTGGTTGTAGCTTGTTTTTCAGGCCAACTTGAGCTGCCAGGTCTGGCAAAAAAAACAGTATTTGCTGCGTATGAAAGATAAAATCTCGAGCCTGCTACTGCATGCAAATGTCACGTTCTAACCAGGGCAGATGTCAATTGCATGAAGTGATAGGTCGAGCATCCAGTTTAATACGCGATGATAAGCATTACTTGCAGGAAGCCAGAAAAGATCCGAAAACAGCGTATGCCTGTGTGTATGGCGACCGCTCGCAACCGAAAAGTCATTTTGATAAACTCCTGCTGGTTTACATCTGACATAAAACATATCATCAAGTACTTGCTGTGGGAAGAGTAAGCAGTGAAACCTCTAGGTAGTCAAATGCCTGTTTAGTGATTTGTGTTATGCATGATTTCGGTATCATGTATTCGAGACTGAGTTAGAGTACGCGTTGCATGCAATCGCGTCATTAACACACAAAGTTTTCTGAATGTAAGATTCAGAATCGGGAACGCTATCTTCCTCATAATTACGCTTAAAAGGCATAATTAACCGCGTATTTTTCCCCATAAAGCTGTTGAACCAAGGTTAAAGGAGTGAGATTTCACTCCAAGTTACACAATGAACCCCAATATTAAAGGACTGTTTCATTTGCGCTTCGCGGAAATCAAGCGATTCCTTTTGCCATTAAAAATTTTAACGACTAGAGTATCGGCTCTAGTATTTAAGCAACTGGTCTAAAATAAATTAAATCGTACTAGTATCATACAAACTGAAATATCATCAGACAACGAAGCACCTCGCATGAAGGACACAACATCTTTATCCGAAAAAAATAAAATTCGACAAGCGTTTTTGGAGCCAATTAAATCAAAATCTACCAGACAGTTATTCCATTTATCGAAATTTGCTTCTGCATATAACCTGCAACCGATTTTGTTGCGTTACAAAACGTTTTGCCTTATCAAACCAATAATTTCCACTTTAGTCCATCGCGGAAATGACAGTCATGCTAAAAGATTACCATAATCCAGCTGACCAGCTCATAACTGGAAACAAATGCGATTTCAATGTTTTCTACGCATCGGATTACTGTGACCCACGATTCCTTATTGAGGTCGGTAGCATAAGGACTGGTCCGAACAAGTAAGTTTATCTATTTAATAAGAGAATATCTGGAGTGAATCTTCCTACAATCAACCTCATTTGATCGGCTAAGCATCTTTCATAAATAGTTTTAAACAGTAGAAATCAGGTAACCGCCCAAACATAAATAGACAATTTTGACTTTTACCAACAGACTGAATTCGAGGAAATTTAAAGGGTCTAGGTTCAAGCAAATTTGCAACCATTGAGAGAAAAATGATAGAGGAATGTTAAAGTATGTATAAAAATATTCCATGTCATTTAAAGTCGGAAGTCCACCAAAGACATATATGCACATATCTCCAGCCCTAGAAAATTACATTATGAGAAAGAAAGTTTGATTTTAACGTTTGTACGTTAGCTTTAGTGTTGTCGAATTACTTGTTTTTGTTGATAACCATATATTTAGCATTGAAGCATTTCATTCCACAAGAATTCTCGTTATAGTAGTTTTGAAGTCAAAGTAGGGGATGACACATTCTTCCTGTAATGTCCCCTTTAAGAATTCCAAAGTTTCTAGGTAACGTACAAACTCAAGGTTTTTTAATGGTACCCATAGAAGCCAAGCCTTAAATTAAAGAGATTTTACATTCGTAAAATACTATTTATTGAATGCCATCAGTAATCCTACCTGGTGCATAACCCTAACGACGGTGTATAATATTTGAAATAAACTATGTTTTGTTGAACGCGTCCGCTTTTTCTTTAATAAGAAGTAAGAAACCAATTTGGAATAAGGTAGATTCCAGGGTAACTTTGCATATGAAGGTCTGATTTACCGAAAAAAGGAGACTAAAGTTCAAACACCCTCTGCTCCATCTGTTCATTATATCGCATCTGAAATTGGTGATCACGTTAATATTTATGCTTTCAGAAGGTGCCCTAAATTGCATGCAATCATACGCAAGCGTTCGCATCAGTTATAAATTGCAACTTGGTCGGTACGTAGCTAGATATTTGTCAAGTGTATATGTTGGCAAATGGATATAAGTTGAGCTCAGCATCAGACACCTGACCGGCTCGGACAGTGGCCTGACGCTGGGGATGGTGGAGAGAGTGAGGTCGACAGTTCAGCGCATTTTCCTCGCTATAAGGAATCGGACGCGATGGAAGCTATTATTGTGCACTAAAAGCCGTAGCTTGGATGGCTGCCAGCTGATGGGCTTACTCGGTCCCCGGACTGAGAGTCAGACCTTAATGACTCCTTCTTAATGTGGCCTTTATGGAACTCTGATTCAGCTGAGTTTCGAGCCACCCCGTCTCTGTTGTTATGTTCATGTTTGTGGTGGACCACAGTTCCTGGGCCTGCGCCATCTCCCATCTCCGGTCTTCTTGACTCTGTCTCGACAGCAGGCCTGGGTAGGAGAAAAGAACAGAGTGAGGTAGATGCAACGAAATCTGTTCTCACTGTGATTTAGCGCAAGTCAACGTCCCTGTATCACCATGCATTAGAGCACACCGTGAACATCCTTGAACTTGATGGCGAAACTGTCCGATGCAGGCTCATGTCGCACCAGTAGCCCTTACCGGATCCCATATCTAGTCTTCTTGACTCTACCTTAAGACCGGGTACGGGAGGGTGAGGGAAGAACTAGAGTGCGGTATGTGCAGCACAAGTATTTGCTCAGTTCAAACTAATCAACGCGCATCTAATCGTCCCTGCATCACCCTCCTATGATGCAAACGGTGAACACGTCGGATAAGGCAGGTGAACTGTCGTATACATTTGAAAAGTAGGCACGTGAACAGAATCGATCTGGTTGGAATCTCACTAGATCCCGTTCGGTTCGCACACCAGGTGTGCTGCTGATGAAAGCTAACAATTTGCCAGAGGATGCATGCCAAATATTCAATAAAGAAGTTCATTAAAGTGCTAACGGTCCGTATGCAGACACCTGTTTCATGGTCATCACCAATCGTCATTAAGACATCGTCCTGTCTTGCAACGTCATCAGTAGCACAACAGGGGAAAAACACCTATTGGGCAGGTTTATATACCTCACTTCAGAAGATAGTGGACAATTAAATGGTTTGCTGACAACTGGTATTGAGCGTGAAACAGCTGTCTACGTCTGCCGTTTTAGAACGTTATATATATATATATATATATATATATATATATATATATATATATATATCCCAGGTGTGCCACACTTGGGATTGGGTATGACTGGCTGATGACGGCTAATAAGCCAGAAATGGCCATTCCGGTCTCCCTTGTCTTTGTCGGTTCCACATTAACAACATATGCTACATGTCGCTATGCGACTGCCTGTGAAAGTACTCTAGTCTGAGTTCCAGGGGCACAACGGAACATAAATGTTCCTTAAGCAGATCGGTGAGCCACACACTATCATATATATATATATATATATATATATATATATATATATATATATATATATATATATATATGTATATATATATATATATATATATATATATAAGATGGAATGGAACCGACAAAGAACAAGGGAGACCGGAAATGGCCATTTCTGGCTTATAGCCGTCATCATGCCAGTCATCCCAATCCCAAAGTGTCACACCTGAGATCCAGTCTCCCTTGTCTTTGTCGGTTCCATTCCATCATATGCTACAAGTCGCTATGCGACCGCCTGCGAGGAGCTCTAGTCTGAGCTCCAGGGCACAACGAAACATGCATTTTCCTTAAGCAGATCGGCGAGCCCAACACTATCATCCTATTCCCGATCACAACCGACAAAACAACGAGCCCGTGGCTCAATGGTAGAGCGTTCGACTCAAATACCAAAGGTCGCAAGTTCAAATCCCAGGTGTGCCACACTTGGGATTGGGTATGACTGGCTGATGACGGCTAATAAGCCAGAAATGGCCATTCCGGTCTACCTTGTCTTTGTCGGTTCCATTCCATCATATGCTACACGTCGCTATGCGACCGCCTGCGAGGGCTCTAGTCTGAGCTCAGGGCACAACGGAACATGCATGTTCCTTAAGCAGATCGGCGAGCCCCACACTTTCATATATATATATATATATATATATATATATATATATATATATATCGGGTAAATAATTTCTGAAATAAATAGAGTGCAGGACATGGAGTCAGATAGTTGACACTGACTTTTATGAGTCACATCAGCCAGTCATACCCAATCCCGCGTGGCACACCTGGGATACCGGTCTCCCTTGTTCTTTGTCGGTTCCACATTAACAACATATGCTACATGTCGCTATGCGACTGCCTGTGAGTAATCTAGTCTGAGTTCCAGGGCACAACGGAACATAAATGTTCCTTAAGCAGATCGGTGAGCCACACACTATCATCATATTCCCGATCGCAACCGACAAAGCAACGAGCCCGTGGCTCAATGGTAGAGCGTTCGACTCAAATACCAAAGGTCGTGGCTCGAATCCCAGGTGTTCCACACTTGGGATTGGGTATGACTGGCTGATGACGGCTAATAAGCCAGAAATGGCCATTCCGGTCTCCCCTTGTCTTTGTCGGTTCCACATTAACAACATATGCTACATGTCGCTATGCGACTGCCTGCGGAGTACTCTAGTCTGAGTTCCAGGGCACAACGGAACATAAAATGTTCCTTAAGCAGATCGGTGAGCCACACACTATCATCATATTCCCGATCGCAACCGACAAAAGCAACGAGCCCGTGGCTCAATGGTAGAGCGTTCGACCCAAATAACAAAGGTCGTGGGCTCGAATCCCAGGTGTTCCACACTTGGGATTGGGTATGACTGGCTGATGACGGCTAATAAGCCAGAAATGGCCATTCCGGTCTCCCCTTGTCTTTGTCGGTTCCACATTAACAACATATGCTACATGTCGCTATGCGACTGCCTGTGAGTACTCTAGTCTGAGTTCCAGGGCACAACGGAACATAAATGTTCCTTAAGCAGATCGGTGAGCCACACACTATCATCATATTCCCTGATCGCAACCGACAAAGCAACGAGCCCGTGGCTCAATGGTAGAGCGTTCGACCCAAATACCAAAGGTCGCGGGCTCGAATCCCAGGTGTTCCACACTTGGGATTGGGTATGACTGGCTGATGACGGCTAATAAGCCAGAAATGGCCATTCCGGTCTCCCTTGTCTTTGTCGGTTCCACATTAACATATATATATATATATATATATATATATATATATATATGCTCTATCTCCGATGATGCTCTCGAGTATGAGTGTGAAACGCCAGACAAGTATATCTTATACCCCAGAGATCGCCTTATCTTCTCCTTCCATATATATATATAGCTTCAAACTATCGAGGCCCTATAGCGTGGGTGAGAAAGAGTGCGGACATCGCCTTGTGAGATACACTAAGCAAGTTTTTAATATACGGCTTGGGCTTTAAAAAATCAAACCTAATCCCAAGATAATTATGTACTAAAACAGTGGAAACGACTTCCCGTGCTACAAACTGCTCTCTTTTAATCCACGCATGCAATAGAGTGTTATCTCCGGATGGTGGGGCACAGACCGACTCTATCTGTGTCGTAGACTGAATAAAATGTCATAAAGGAACTGAGGAGGGACGAATAAATATTAATTCTCCCCCTGAAAATGGACGGTTACCGGTCGGTAGGAACAATGGAGTCCACAACCAAAGAGCCAAAGCTGAACTTGATGACGGAGAAATTGCAAAACCACCACAGAACTCACAAACAAAAGCAATAGCCAGTCAATTAAATACATTCATTGGAGTACGCAAGCACAAAAAATGATTAATGAAAATGAATGGCATTAAAGGAAACCAACGGACACTGAGCTGGTTTGATTCCGTGCTCGGCCAAAGATCCACGAACCAAATGTTACACCATGCACAAGGGTTGTCCTAAAAGAGAGCCCGATCTTCGCCTTGGCAAACTGAATGAAATCAAAATTGAACTTCCCCCGAGGCAAATAGACTACTTCAGCCCGATCACTCTCCCAGTTCCTTGCAGACATTCGTGGTTGGAAGATTTAATTGGACGAACTTATAGCCTCTTTTGACGTTACGTCGCTATTCACATCCATCCCACCTAATTTGACGCATAACGTTTTTAAGCAAGAAACTGGGAGAGACATACGACTAAACTCCGTGCTCACTTTTAAGTTGCAGCTCATTGAGCTGTTTGAAACTCATCAAGGCAGTTTCTTTACCTTTGCGGAAGTAGCATATGAGCAGCTAAAAGGAATTTCAAGGGGCTTCCCAGTTCCGGTTTATTGACCGAACTGATCCTGTGAGAAGTGGAAAAAAACTGGTTTCATCCAACAGGCGCCAATATTCATCTCCGTGTCGTTACTGACACATTTGATGTTGTAGGAAGGAGCATGTTAGAGAAATTTAACTAATATTCTCCACTAAATTCTCCCGGATATACGATTCACGACAGAGGAATAAAAGGAGCAGAAGTTGTCCTTCCTTGATCTGACAGTTAGGCAAAGTCAGAGGAGCAAAATAGAGCGAATGGTTAACAGGAAGAAAAGGAACCACAATCGTTCAGTGCCCCACAGTCGAAGCTGAGTGAAAGCACTCTTGAAACGGATCTAGAATAACGGCAGCAACAAGGAGCTAAAGCAAGTGCGACCCGATATCCGCGAAAGCAAATTATGTGGAATAGTTATCAGACGATGTTTTTTTAAACCGAAGCGTATGGATTCGCATCCGGAACCGCCGTTGGAAACACCCCCGAGGATAGGGCGTGTTTTGCAATACAAAAAGGTCATTTTAGAGGCGTCTTTTGTTCAAGGTGTCAAAGCAAGGGCCGATTGAGGCAGAGGGAGCAGCCACGTGCAGCGAATCATGCCGCATGTATCAACTGTCTTTGTTATTACTCAGAACACACAGAAAGTATGCTCGGATCACGCATGCACAAGCAAAAGCTGCTTGAACGAGTGGGTGGGTGATGATCTATCATAAATGCTTGACCGTGTCTTCAATACGGGTCACGAGGTTGACTTCGCAATTGCAAAGATAATAGCGCAAGTCAGAAGCAGGACAGACCGAGAATGGACTGAATACTGGGCCTCAGGTGCTAACTTAGCCAAGCCATATAGCAAATTGTCGCCAGCTCTACATCGGTATCACACATAATTGCTTGCCAAATGCCCCATGTAACTGTTATATGTCTTGTTTCCGCTTCTCTCACTTACGATGGCCTCCTTTAAGAGTACAAACGCTACGATAAAAAACAAATATTTCCCCTGCTCGATCAGCCTTCATCCTAACTCTTGCAGACACTTAGAATTCGATTATTCGTCTCCCTTCGACAAGTGTTTAGGTTTCCTGCGCCACTATTTGACCATTTCCATTTTCATTCACCAGTCATTACTTTTATATAACTTTATTCGTCTTTATATCCTTCGAAGTAAAATGTTTGCATAATTTAGATTCGAATATTGTTCGTGTATACGATCACTTCTAACTTCCTCCCTTCCCTCGCAAACAGCCAACAAGTTCATCCCGGTTTATCTTCTCCAATTTTTCCTATATAAGAAAATGTTATCTCCAAGTATTTTAAACTATTCTATCAACCCCCTTTTATTGACTATCCATATGTTATAGTTCTAGACCCGTTGATACTTACTTCGTAAAAGATACTTACCTACAATGTAATGACCTGCCTCATATTTTTACCAAATTACCGTTAACCAGAAGCCCGCTTATCGAGATACACTAGATATCGTCTTAATGCATGTTATATATAAAATGGCTTAACTTTGTCTTCCAGCTGACACCAAAATTATATGCGTAGCGTAATCTTGGACTCATCCCTTAATTTCTGACCATTCCCTTATCTTAGATTAGTATGTATTCTACCGTCAAGACGGCATTAGTACGCACGGTGGTAGCTTTACATCTATTATACTATCGCCCCAAAGAGTGCGTTTTCTATCCTCCAAACTCATCACTCGATGGTGGTGTACATAATTGTTAAATCTTTAAAATTGGCTTCGGATTCCGCTTTTGACGTTAAAATAATCGCTGGTGCTTTACATTTTTCCCAAATTGATTGACGTTTAAATTTCTGTCCGCCTAGATTTTGGCGTTTCCTAGACAGTATTAATTTTTCTAACCGTTCTCAGCTGGTTCGCTCCCCAACTGGAGACAAGTATATCCTAGATCTGATCTTTACAAACAACATTGCTCCCATTGTCAATGCCTTGCGATTCGCCTCCGGAAACCCCATTAGGAACACCGCCGAGGATATGACTTGTTCCACAATACACAAAGGTCGTTTTAGAGGCATCATGATAATGAAAGGCAAAGGTGATTGAGGCAGAGGGAGCTGTCACGTGTAGTGAATGATGTCCCATGTCTCAACTGTCCTTGTAATTACTCAGAACACACAGAATACATGCTCGCACCGAGCATAAGCTGGTTGAGCGATGGGGTGACGATCAATCACAAGTGGCTGTCTGCACATGCAATGCGGGTCATGAGGTTAACTTCAAATTTACAAAGATAATCGCCCAAGTCAGAAGCGGGACAGTCCGAGAATTGATTGAATACTGGGCCTCAGGTGCAAACTCAGCCAAATCATATATCAATTTGTCGCCGGACTACAGAGCCCCATACAGCCATCTCCCCGCCGGTATCACTCATACTTGATTATCAACCAGCCCCTGTAACAGTTTCGTGTCTTGTTACAGCTTCTGTCACTTACGATGGCCGCCTTTACGAGTTCAAACGCTCCGAAAAATAAACAAATATTTCCCCTGCTCAATCAGCCTTCATTCTTTCTCGTGCTGACACTTGGATTTCAAACATTCGTCTCCATTCGACAATTGTTAAGGTTTTGCTGCACCATTCCTATTTTCATTCCCCGGTCCTTGCTTTTCTATCACTTCATTCGTCTTCTTGTAGGAGCCATGTCTCAGTTACACACCATAATCTCTACAAAGTTCAAATTTCTAATTCCACTTTTTACTCCTGACTACTGCTGCTATTTCGTACAGTATCTGGACACAAGTGGGTTGCATTATGCTGGAGGTTCTTAGCTTATTCTTTCAATTTGTCATTACACATCGTGAACTTGTCACTCTACAATGTTCACTGTCTCATTAAAAAGGTTGGTTACTTTCCTCATGCTGCATGAGCTTTGATTCTCTATTTTCAATGTACTGTCTCACAGCGATGAAATTGTGCGAGTCATAGATAGTCTTTATTTCAACGTTTGGTGTTTTTAATCGCGTACGAAGCCTGTTTGGCCTCCTACTTGGTTCGTGTCCGCTTAATCAGGTGAAAGAGTATATTGACTGCCAATGGGTAAATTATAAAAAGTTTAAACTTTCTTAATACTAGTATCAGAAATCTAGAGTAACTATGGTCTACGCCTCTTTGGTTGTAGCATCTCGGAGTATAGAACGCTGGCTACGAAGTTTAGCCCAAAGTACAAAAATGCCAAGTCCATACACTCTGTATTTTTCTTCAAGCAATTATTGGATAATTTCCCGGTGAGTGATATTTTTCAGCCCATTTATACCAACTAAATAGGTAGATAGATGCCCTATTCAGATCATGGTTAACCTCCAAAATAATTCCAAATCAATTTCTTCGGTGCTTGGAAATGACATAGCTCACATAAGACTGCATGGTGACAATGAGAAACTTTTGATTTTCAGTATCATAATCAGAGGAGTTTACACTCCACATATTCATGAAAAGGCAGTACAACGTTTAACGTAACCCGAAAAGACCGACCTTCGAGGTCCCGGCCGTCTCAACTTAGATTTGGGCTATGCTCATAGAACACGACTCAGGAATGGCCATGCCGGTCTTTCACCGATTTTGACCCTCGGTTCTCCACTAAAAAATGTTGAATCAGATTCACAGTGATCTTTGTACAAATTAGCTAGAAAGTCCTTCTGAAAATAGTGACGGTGATCAAGATAACTCGTAATCGATAGCAATTAACAGCTGCTACACTGCGTTCATGGATACTGCAAATCATAAGTTGCATTTTATACCTTTGTAACCATCAAATTAACTCTTTAAAATTGTTTGATATTATCTATCTTCCTCAACGGCATCGCACAAAAGGAACGCTTACGGTTCAATATTACTATCGTTGACGTGGACAGTGGAAACAGCTATCAAAAAATACAAGAATTTATTCACGAACTTAGGCCAGAAGCAGACGTTACTTATGCTGAACGTCTAAGGAGAACAGCGGCGTGAGTTCTGGATCATTTTAATAAAAAGGTTTTGGTCTAAAATTGTGTTTTTACATTTATTTGTCAAATATACTCAAGAAAGTTATTCATAAAGGTCCTAGGTTAACAATTAAGTAATCACCGTTCTTTATGGGATGTGCAGGATATTGGTAACACAATATTGTACAAGAAGAAAGAAGACCAGATGTCAGTGGTGATCTAGTTACTTGAGGACGTGTACATCTCCAGTTGCAAATAGAATTTGCAATCATTCATACCTTGGTGCTAATGTCCTTATAATTTTCGATAGTCCATTTAAGTAATTCTGCTAAGCAGTCCGCCATTAATAAAATAGAAGTATTTAACACACATTACGCAGCCGGGAAAAAACATATTGACAGTGTTAATGCAAAACTGGTCGTCTTACTGGCAGTAGGACGGAAATCGTTCATTCTCACTCGTTGCTCCAGTTACATGTTAAATGAAAAGCACATCCCCATAAAAACTATTTTGATCATTCGCTTACTGGTATGCAGAGGTAAAGCAGTCGAAAGGATGGCCAAATGCATAAAGGGACAACCAAGAAATGCACTCGATGAACATTCGTTTATTGCAACCACGCACTCAGTTTTTAGCTACCTCAAGTAGTTCACAGCAGATGTTAAGACAATAAGAGATGCTTTTCTGGAGTGATTGGTCTTCAAGTTGGCCTACAACAGATTTAGGTTGATGAAGTCTGCGATGGCGGTGAGCGACGCTGTCTAGCTACTTTATTCACTGGCTATATATTTAGTTTGTGGAGGCGTATATATTATCAGGCCTGCGTAGGATGAAACTTAAAACACGCGTACTAAGTTTTGAACGTACGAATAGGACCCGAATGGAAGGATAATTTTTTAAAAAGTGTCCTTTCCTTCTATCAGTTTGGCATTCTACCTGAAATTCTACGTATTTCGCAGTGCTTGATTGATCTGAAAGAGAACTTGTGCAATGTGTTACGGTGATATCGATTTCAAATTTATGTTTTTCGCTAGGTGAGTAGTTCGAACCCAAGGTAGCAAATGATGACCCACTAGTCGTTTGGGCCTGACAGGGAGGTGTATACCAGCACGAAAGAAGATATAATGATTTTCGGTCTTGAAAAAACGATTTTTTCGGCATAAGGCTTCTCAAAGATTGGCAATTGATTAGGATGTAGAAATCCGGATGACTTTCTCAAGGCTGCGACGTCACTAATGTGTCCACGAACCCTGGTGTTAGCTCTAGTCTTCTCGTTTTTTGGGTAGCCCACCAGTGTGCGGTCAAGAACTTTATGTTCCTTAAACAGCCGAAGGAACATCGATGAAGTCCTCTCATGCTAATTTTTTTGATAAAAAGTTTCAATAAGTGCTAGAATCTTCAGAAAATTCTGCCGTAACATGATGTTTAACTGAAAATTTAGGTATAGGGACCAAGATCACTAAAGACATCTGAGAGATTGTGGTTACCAAATGCCCTAATCTAGGATATAAAGAAGCGAAAACTGCGTTTTTAGCCCGAATTGGCTCAGTTGAGGCTGTGTGTAGTTTGTACAATCTTTCCGACGGAAAATAAGGCATTCAAGAAAGCCAATGAAAATCCGTTAGAGACGAGGAAGCTGCAAGTGGCGCCACGTTATGTCCGAAATTTGGAGGCTTATTGTGCAGAAAATATGCATGTGTAAGTTTGTTTTTAAATTAAAGATACATTGGGAGGCTGCATAAGCTATATATTGATAATGTCCGTCATTATCTTTAAGTTTCTGGGCCAGCCATGTTTTGGATATTCTGAAATGATGATGAAAATTTAAACTACCTGATGATCTGAAATCACACTCATATCTGGATGCCGAATTTATATTAAACAAAGGCTGAGTTGAGTGTCACTTCTTAAAGTTTATTGCATTTGAAGGTGACACTGTCGTCAATCAGAAAAATAAAATGCGATGGTGTATCTTTACTTAAATATATTAGTAAACCTTTAAATATGCATAAAACTAAAAAATGCGAAAATGTGTCTTACTTTGCCTGCCTTTGGAAAAAGTTGGTTTATTCTCTAAATTGAAATATGAAAATGGCAGTGCTGTTTAGAAAAAAACATGCCACTAGTATTCACCTAAAGACATGAATTTCGTGAAAAATGTTTAAACATTCTGATCAATTTCAACTTCCTCGTCGCTCGTTTTTTTTCGTGGTGAAAGCCACATTTATGACACTGCTAAGGCAGCGAATAGAATTGCTTTGCACTATATTGTAAACGTCTGCATTCATAGTAAATTTTTACATCGAAAGCTGACCAGACATTATTGATTCTTCATATTTTCCAGGACTCCTCTATTCTGTTCACCAAAACATTTTCAGGTAACCTGATAGAACGATTTAAAAATTTAGAACTGTGTGCATAATACATTTTTCAAAAGAGAATAATCTGAATGCAATGATTCCAATTTTGCCTCAGGAAGCAACTGAGTCGGGGTTAAAATGATGCATCCGTCTACCTAAGTGCATGATATGATTGACTGACATAGGAAAAAATAATTCGGAAAGGGCCATTGGACTTTCGCTTGTCTCTATCGGTCGCAGCTCCGATCATTGGGCGTTGCTATGCGACCGCGTGCGCATAATCTAGACTATACTTACGAACAAAAAATCAGAACTAAATTCAGTTCCACATTCAGTTTCGTTCTACAAAATCGATTTTTACTCGTTGTTAAACTACATTTTAATTTATAAGCGACAGAAAATTGTGCATCATATTTGTTTAAGAGTCACGCTGGAAGTAAAGATAACGTGCGGTCCGCGCCTCTATGGTTCCCGATGTGACAGATTATGCATACCCTTGGAAGGCGTATGGGAGTGTGACCCGACAACCGGAGAACGAAGGTGCTTAATCGCATGCGAAAATGGTAAATGCGCACCAGACAAGTACGTCTACACAAATTATGTTCATTTTTGTTTTAACTGATAAATGTTTCTGATTCCGGCTCTCAATAGAGAAAAACTATCATTACGATAAAGGTCATTCGCTGATAATGGTAATTACAGTACTAAAAGAATTACCAATCTTATAATTTTTTAAATCTAAATAATGCTCTCGCAGGCAATATATTTCTCAGAATTCAGTTGAAATTAGCCTGAAACAGCAGAATAACCAGGTTAAAACTGAGCTTGAAGAGTCATTAATGAATTTGTGTAGTCCTAAAGATACAAAATAATTTATAAACTTTTGAAAACATGCAAGACATTTGCACGTTCTGAAGAAATCATACAGGTCTTAACATGATTTAAGATATTGCCTTGACTAACACTTCGCATTCCAAAATGTTAGCTGGCGAACAAACAGTTAAATTTAATAATGGTAGTTGGACGCTCACCGATCAATTTTGGGACGCATTCGTCCCGTTGTGCCATGGGGCTCGCTTTCGAGCCCCGTCAACAGCCGTAAACGGCTAGTTATATGAACAGAATGGAATAACCAGGGTTTGAGCATGAGCTCCAAGGTACAACGGGACGAGTGAATCCCCTAACCGATCTGGGATTGGCTATCTACCATTGTTAATAATCCCGATCGAGAAAGGCAATATAATGAGTCCGTGGCGCAGTAATTCAAGCGTTCAACTTCTAACCAACAGGTCGCGAGTTCGAGCCTCAACTGCCGCCACACATGGGGTGAGGTATGACTGGCTGAAGATGACTAATAAGCCAGGGATGCCCATCCCAGTCTCCTTTGTCTATCTGTAATGCCATTCTGCCAGTCAACTTTATAGATGACAGCTGCTAATAAAGCAGAAAAAATAGATGTTTGAGCATTGTTAATTAATCAACTTTACGACGACGATCTCTTAAGAGCTCTCTTATGTGAAGGGTAAAAGGTGACGATTTCTCGACAAATAAAACAACTTTTGAGCTGAATTTTTTCATATGCTTTGGGAAATTCCCAAATAAACATTTACCCTTGGATATAACGGAAATATGCTGATGCAGCGGCCGTAAATTTCACGAAAACTCCGTTTGTCAGCATGTTGATTTTCTTCCATTAAGAATAACATCTCTTACTAGGATGTTATTCACGAAAGAATCAGGTAACTTGACAGCTGTTTTTAACAGCAAAAATGTGAAAATAAGCAAGTTAAATGTACAAAAATTGTGAATGAATCAAGTCAGGATTATTTAATAAAGTGACTTAATTTGCCAATTTAAAGACCCTGTGTGAGTAGAAGATATTTCGAAAGCCATCGAATGTTTAACAAAATTGAAGGTGACTTCATAACATAAACACACTGCAATGGACGCCGTGCTTTCTCATGACATTGCAATTCAACTAGCTCCAAACATATCTCGTTGATGTTATTCCTTATTTGATGCAAATATGATTGGCTAGCAGGTAAAATAGTGGCAAATTATGCAAGAAAATGAGCGAAAAAAATTCGCTGAAGACAGGCTTGTGGGCACGAGTGGAAAGTAAAATTGTATTTCTAACGACCAGCTACACTGAAAATTTAACCACTGGCGTGAACCAAACCATAGTCTTCTACGCACTTCAATTAAACACAAATAAATCGAGGAAGAACAGCAAGTATTGGCTTGCCTCGCACATCCGTGTCGAAAAACGTATTAGTCAGAAATTTATGTGGCCATTTTGGAGGTCAGATTAACCCCGTCTTACTTGGATCTTTATTTTTACATTGCTTTCTGTGCATTTCCTCAAGTTCACAATGCAAAGATTCCATTTCGAATATTAATTTAGAGCCGGAGTGATATGTGTCTGCGAGGAAGGCTGGCAGGGTCCGTATTGCAATGTCTCAAACAACATGACAACGTTTGCATTGGGTAAATATCCTTCGTTAAATGCAGGTCCTAACAGTATCCGTTATCGTCCGCTAAATCATTTAGAATTAGCGAGGGTCTTTTGACTGTCTTCTTGCCCGAGGCGAATTCCATTTATACAAGTTTTGTAGTTGTGCTCACATAACAGGGGTTACAATTTGCTTCACGGCTAGCTTAAATGTTGTACGAATGACAGCACATGTTTTTATTCACTTTTTAGAAAATGCAACGACAATGTATTTGGACGATGCGATCCAAGGAAACACACTGTCGGTATTTACTGTAAGTTTAAATGTTTGATTTTCTGCTTTAAATTACCTCAGAAATAAATCGCTAACTTGGCGTAAATTAGTCTAAGTAAAGGCTTTTAGGCGCACACTGAAAGTTGATATGAACATTTAGACCGACTCCTCTCAGTTAGATTTTCAATTTGGCAGTAAACAAATTGAAAAATTGTCACTTGGATATATGAAAGTAAATTCATTTGGCTACGCAATTTTTCCATGGATTGTTTCTACGCCAAAGGAACTTTAATTGCTCACGAATGAAGCTCAGTTTATAAACGAGCACTTGAAAAGCAGATAGATAGTTCATTTGCATTAAAAATATTTGATAAGTAAACCATATAATTGGATAATTGGATATAAACTAAACTAGTCTAACAATGAGAATTCAGCCGATTAAGCCAAAAAGATAGATTGTTCAATCATTTGTTTTTTAACTGAACTGGTAATTGGTATTAATAACCCTTGAAAGCCCTAAAGGATTACAACATACCCGTGAGGATTTTGTGGTATTTGCCACAAGGATATATTCGAATAGCTTTGAGTTTAGGTGAACAAGATAAGAAAGTCGTTTTAAATGACGTCTTTTCAAAGAAAACATCACTTTACACAATGCAAGCATATATTTGAGTATCTTGGAGGCTAAAAATGAGCCTCAAATAGAAAATTTGAATTTTGAAAGTCCTTTTAAACAGTACCCATTCAAGAAAATATTTGCATGGAGAAGTTTCACAGACATGAAAGCGTATTTATTATAAGAGCCTTGGAATATTGCACCATTTGAAATTCGTTACTCTTGTAATCTCAGTCAAGAGAAGATAAAAGTATATTGAATAAGTTTTTGCAAAGTGTTTACTTTTGATTTTATGGGAACGAGATAACGATCTAAGTACAAAGCGGGGTGTGGCATCTTGGGCGAATATTTGATTCAAATTAAGCCTTTTACCATTTTAATAGATTGTTCTGCTATCGGTTGGAATTCCGCTCACGCTCATTCTAATCTCTGTGACGATTGGCTTATCATGCTGCTTTTCAACTCGGCAAGCAAAAAGAAGGTAGGAAGCTCGGTTAAAAACTTCGATTATTTTCTAATCCCACTTTGCATTTAGGGCAATTACAAAATTGTGGTCCAGTATTTAAGATTTATGGCATTATAGCTTCTATAACCTCTATGCAAGACTGCCTTTCAAGATAAGATTGCATTTTTAACAGACTACCCTTTGCACAGAAGCGATTGGAGAATGATACGACTTACATATCCTTAAAAATGCTATCAATGACATTTTGAGAGTATTGTAGAAAGATTATGCAGAGTAAGCATTTTCATAACAACGGTTACTTAAAGCAAATGCAACAAAGTGACCGTTCTGCTACAGTCAGTTTCTTACAAGTGCCTTGGCAGTTAATACACCTACCATAGTTTTAAGCTCCAAAAATTGACGTATACCTTATTTTTGCGTACTAGTGTCCAGCAAACCAGTTCGATTGTAATAAAATGCAATTTACCTGTGCAGGATCTGAATCGTGAACATGCGAAGACACGATCATGATTATAAATTTTTACTGGGCATGTCGTCACAATGGAAATCTTTCGATGAGTAATTGATTGCTCGATGAGCCATCTAAGTCATCCATTTCGCATAACATCACTTTACTCTAAAGATCTTTATTCTTCCTTGCGCCTGCCATTCTTTTTCGGTTTAAATGGCTCTTAGCACTTAGGACAGTGATTATTAGAGCAGGTTCTTTGGGCCGTGTCCGTTTTTACTGTAAATTGAACTGCAGTGGTGAACTTGAAGTATCTTTCTTTATTTTATCTCCTCTCGACACAGCAAAACAAAGTTCATTGCTTGAATTTGAATTCCTTTAAATTTTTGCTCTCATTACAAACCCAAATAACGTTTAAAAAATCTTTTCCCTGTGTACGAACACATCGCGCTTAAACTTGAGGATCAGTGTAAGCGACTGTTGCCTTGGGGTCAGACGGGACGAATTATGTTTCTTTCTTTCGGATACTAGTTAAATATACTTCTGATCAATAAGCTGAAAAAATATGATAATTTTACGAAACGATTAAACCGTATAAGCAAATTTTTGCCAGCCTAAGGCGGAGAACTGTGCTTTTGGGCCTTTGCTTACGACTTTATCCGTTTTTTAGGAACTCACCTTCAGTCCTACCGTACGTTATTTGTTCCAGTTCTTTGTTTGTGCATTTGAAATTGTAGCTGTCTTCTGCATTTGCATTTTTTTAATCATGAGAAAAAAACATGTCTCAAGACCGTGGAAATCAATGTGCCAAGTATTACCTATATGCTACGGCAAGTGAAAAGGTACGGGTCAATTAAAATTCAATCCGAGCCGAGAGTAAACTTAACGTGGCTATGTTAAGCCCACGCAGGTATATGGGGTACTAGGCCTAGTCATTATTTGAGTCACGACTTTTCTAGCTGTCGTGCGATCCAGTTTTCTGACTGACCCTTAATTGACACACGTACAAAGTTAACGTTGTACCCTGGATAGGCCGAATGTGCCATCTCAAGAGGCAGTTTCTATTTTGTCTTACAGAACATTTTCGTTCACGCGTGAGACTCTGGTGGTTTCTCAAGATAATCTGAGTGGCCACATTTGATAAATAAATGGAATTTTTCAACTGAGTGGTACTGAGTCCTTTGGTAATCTGAGATCCTAACAACTGGTCGCATTCATCCTGAGGGATAATTCAACCCTCGTCGGTTTGAAGCTAGTAAGCGTAAATAAGAAATAAAAACATAAGAGCTCCCACACCTGCCCCTCTTATTCACTAGTTTAGCGAGATTTTCAGATAAACTTCAGGTATATGGCACCCCGCGTCAGGAAACCTTACCTTAACGTACGAGTAGAATGGGTCTATTTTGAATCTACCCCATATTTTTATGTTTAAAATGATCGATACACGAGTGCTGTGACATCTGATAAAGTCACCATCTCTCATTTTGAGTAATAAAAATTCATTAAAATACACTAATTCATCGAGTTTTGTATTCTTGTGCGAGCGTCATGAGAATTTTTTAAAAACATATTTTCAGTTTTAAAGTAATAACACAAAAAGTTACAATGTAACTAATATCTAAAGTATGTTACTTTCCCGCAGCAGCCCCACATATCTCTGCAAGTGCACCTTTTCGTCCTAAAAAGATTAAAAGATATGTGAAGCCTGATTTTTATCGTTATTTTTTTCTTCTAATCTAAAAAGGGCAAAAGACAATCCACATTATATTGAGTCCACCCCGATATTCGGCCAGGTGATGACACAGAATTACACTACGAATTGGGAGCCTTTACCCATGAAAACAACTAACTCTTCTGCTCCAGTGCTTAGCATGACCGCAGAGGGGGTCTTGGAACTTCATATCACCGGGCTCACAAATGAGACCAAGTGTTTTATTTCGACCCAACCACACACCATCTACTGTCCAGCCATTCAACTGTGATAGCGTTTACGAGGACGTGAAGGACGGTGACGATGGGTATGAGCCAATTAATCAAAGCTCTACATTTGAAAAATGACCTGAGAACGTTCCTTTCTCCTGTGCTCTCCATTCGCTAACAATCACTCTGTGGGACGCTTCCATTCGCAAATACTGAAGCTAGAATTGTATTGGTACTTTTATGATTACTATACATGTAAACTCCCTTGTATATGAGTATAGTAAAATTGTCCATTTTGTATTATTTAACGATGTCTTTATGTTTTTTTTTCATTTTATTAGCAATTAATTGTTACCACGAGCAGTGAACAAAACGTTAACCCCATGCAGTTTCCGAATATATCAAAACAACATTCAGATCTTTAGCCTTTCCAAGTCTTTTGGAAAATGATGCTTTCGACTTTTAGGCATGCATTAGGAAAACGGAAGACAACCTCTTCAACGCATATAAAATCGAAAAAAGGTGACGTGATTAAAGCTTCTTGTAAGTTTCTAATTTGTGTAAAGTCACCTCTATTACTAGCTCAAGAAGTAAATAACATGTGGTTGTTACTTCTCATATGAAGCCTCATTTTTCTCGACACCAGGCCCGGGTAGGGGAGTAGCACAGAGAGTGAGGAATATACTGTACTAGCCTACTCCCTCTTAAATCCAGCGCCAGCCACCGTCCCTGCACCCTGAAGTATACGGTGAACATCGTCAAAATCCACGGTCGAATTGTCATTAAGCCATTTAGAAATAAATCACAGATTATTGTGCTTTTTGTGGTAAAAATTCAAAATTAATGCACAGGCTGTGCCAATGTAAAGCTAAGCTGTTGCTGTAATAAAAAACTTACAGAAAATAGTTTGCGGGATATTTCAGTTCGCTTATTCATCTTTAAGATGTTGTCTACTATGTCATATTTTAAGATTAGTTAGAACACCACGGCTCGAAAAAGACAAAATATATCTCGGTAAATTGCACGTCGTGCAGTGAAGGTAGTCTAAAATACCACTCTTATATAGTCAGACCGGAATGCCTAAATGTAGTTCCTCTGTGTTAAAGGCAGCAATGAAGTGATCTTACCTATTTTTTTACAAGATACTACACGGCCTTGAGCAAGGGCTGTGCTTTGAGGACATGTTTTATTGGCACCTCTCACCTCATCGTCGTGGACACGAAACAAAACTACGCATGAAAATGTCCAGGCTAAACATCCGGTCAGAATTCTTCACGCAACGGATAGTAAAACAGTGCAATAATCTCCCGCAATCAGTCATGAAGGTGACGTCCCTACAGCATTTCAAGAATCGTTTGGTTAATTATATGTGTCCCCTGTTTTCCATGGACGGTCAAACCCGAAGTAATATCCCGTCAACTCCCAGCATGAGTTATTCGCAAAAACAATGCTACTTATTTTTTTGAATACAATTTGTGTAGTGTAAATTGTCAAAAAAGTACGTACAGAAAAGTAATTGACACACCGGCATATAAGAAATAGAGTTTTTGAAGGCGTTGCCTATCAACATAAACAAATAATCTATACAGAAGCCCATACAGAGATGATTTTTTCAGCCGGATTACGAACCGGCGGAAGGGCACAAAATGAGGGAGTTGACAACCGAACTGCAGAGAGGACTGAAGAGAGGGACATTTCACCAAATATGGAACAATAAATTCAGTGATGAAGAGGAACTTCCTGTGGCTAGCTCCTAATATTGAAAGAGAAGACGGACGACAAATATCATGAACTAAATATCCAGAGGGTGTTCAAATAAATGGGTCGGCTTCGGATGTTTGCTAATGTACCAACACCAAATGTAATTGCCCTAACACAAACGTGGCTCTCAGATGATATTTGAGAACATTAAGTATTCTTCCATGGTTATCAACTCTAAAGGAGAGACAGGAGAAGCCATAGAAGAGGAATCGCCGTTTATGTTAGCTCTAATATAACTGCGATTTCCGAGCCTCGTCCCATGACAGCAGACATTGAGATTTTATCTTTACCCCTTACAGTTAAGTACACCCGGCTACTGGCATTAACAGTTGCACTCCGTTCCCCAAACCAGAACGTCGAATGCGATGTCCTTTTTCTAACGGAGCTGACCAAGACTTGCTTGAACAAAGAGGTCCTTATTGTTGGAGACATTAAAGCCCCTACTATCGAGGGGCAAACTTGGAAGGATTCGGGTCAAACAGATATAATCGATTATCGTTTGCTTGAGATGGCAGCCGAACAATTAATTTCCCAGGATGAAACGCTCGAGACAAGCGTTTAGGAAGGAAACTCATTAGAAATGGGCTTGTCAGTCGATGCGGTCTACATTGACTTCAGCAAAGCCTTTGACAGTTTTCAACACAGATGCCAGATATCGAATCTGTGTGAATGGGTGTGGCTGGAAACCTACACAAATGGTTGGCCGACTTTTAAATAGGCAGGCACTGCCGTGTTTGTATTGGTGTCGCCAAGTCGCACTGGGGAACCTTCGCAGTGGGGTTACTCTGAGGAGCTTTCTGGGTGCCATTTTGTTTCTGATATACGTGAACGACTTCCTTGATTGTCTGATATGCTAGAAGGTCATGTTTTCTGATGATCTGAAGTAATAGATTTCCAAGGAAAAACCTGAGGATGCAAGGAAATTACAAAATAACTTGGATCGCTTGAAAAAGTGGTGATGAGTGGCTGCTGAACCCTCATTTCAACAAATGTCAAGTCATTCGACTACGGTCTAGTTAGAGAAGGGTGATGAGGTTTGAATATCAGTACTTCATCAGTAATCACCAGCTCGAGGAGATAATGATCTAATGGAATTTTGTGTGCGGATAAAACCCACTCTTAAACCATCCCCACACTGTGCCAAGACAGCAAAGAAAGTTATGTACATCCTGAGAGAGATCAGTACATCCTCCGTTAATTTTGACGAAGAGCTGTTTGGTCGCGTGTTTTGAACATTTTTCCGGCTGTTGTTGGAATATTGCGTTCAGGTGTGGTGACCCTGGATGAAACAAGATTACACTGTTAGATAAAGTTCAACAGATGGTGACGAAACTAGTCAGTGGATTAAAGTGCTAATCCTACGAAGGCCGAATAGAAAGACTAAAACTTTTTACTCTGGTTTATAGGCAATACAGAGGGGATATTATCTTGGTCTCCAAACTTGTCCGAGGAGTTGACTATGCTTATTAAGTGGCCGATTTTTCGAATATGCAAACACGACAAACCTTCGAGGTCACCTATACAAAATAAAGACAAATGACGCCAAACTTTAATTGAGGGCAAACTTCATTTCCCACCGGATGCTTAAGGCATGCAACAAACTGCCAGTTTCGGTTGTTCTGCCTTAGAGCATTGTCATTTTTAAAAGAAGACTTGATGAAGTTTTTCTTAATGAACATACACATAGTTGACATCAATGACCAATATACTTTCACAAAATCAGCATGTTGCGTGTGCATTTTTGGAAGCGTCAGCCTGTACAAAGGGTAAACAAAGGCTTTGCCCATTTTCCTTATACAAACTAAATTGTCTAGAACTTGCGTTCAAATGAGATGAGTATAGCGTGTTGGATTTATAAAATCTCCCGTGGGTGCTAGTGACCACATTTTACTGCTATTTTAGTATTCCATGTTCTCACAGCCCGAATCACTTAAACAAAAGTGAAACAAACATCTGAAAGGGAACTTTATCCAGCATACGCACGTAAATCTGAGCAATAACCCGGACGACCCCATCTTGAAGAATCGTTGAAGAATTTTGGGGTACATTTAGCTCGAGCGTTTAAAGAATTATTTATCTTCTATTTCCCCTAAAACAAAAGAAAACCAACAATCTTCCGCTGTGGATAAACCACGAACTTCAACTCTCCTAGTAAAGAAGAAATAAGATGTGGAAGCATGTTCGACTAACGGGGAGTTTCGAACAATTGCAGGAATAAAAACGTCACGTGATGTCTGTAGGCGTGAGACAAACCGACTCCAAAGGAACTATCAGCTTACCATACTGCACAACCGTTTGGAGCATGACAAGATCCTATACATTTACATATGCTCAAACCAAACAAATCGTGGCCCAACTCCAGTGCTGCCGTCCAAAAACGGAGTACTGGGGACGGATGAGCAAACGAAAGCTTTGGTCCTCTCCAGCTTCTTTCAGTCGATATTCTCTCATCAAACAAATCCGCCTCTACAACCCCACCCAGGGCACCTACAACATTTGGAAAGATTTGCACTAGAAATAATCTTAAATTCTCGCTGACATTGATAGGGATAGTATTGCTCCGCCTGAAGCCTCCTTATTCACACGGTCCAGAGAAAATTTATCCGCATGCCCTGCAAGAAATTGCCAATTTACTGTGTGCAAGAGATTTAAACACCCCATGCACTTTTCGTCCTCGTAGGTGACATTCATTAGTGTTCCCAGGCTTTTTGCCCGCTTGGCAGGAGGAGAAGTGGTAATAGAATATCTGTCTTTGTCATCTTTTTTTGTTTGGATATAATTTTGTTTTCCAAATTGTCGTGAGGACCTAGCGCAGTGGTTATGTTCGTCGCCACATGAATCTGCGACCTGGGTTAGAGACCCGCCCGCTCTGCGAATTTTTTTTCCTCAGCACAGATGAGTCCTGAGTGTCTGCGTTTTCAATACCTCTTAAGATTGTATTCGAATGCATTTAATTTATAAATCCTCTTAAATAACTGGGCTAGGATTCAATAGTATTCAGCTGTCACACTTCTGATAAGCATGCAACGACTCAGCCTTTGTTGCGACTTCTCCCTCCCTGATGAAAACAGATTAGAGAAGCACACCGCTGGCGTGAATTTGGAAGCAATTTAAACGCTAAAGCTTGTATTTCTCGTAGGGATAATGTCCTGGACGTGGAATAATCCTCAGTGATGGAATATTTGGATAGCCGAAGAATCGTTAAGACCAAGAAAATATTTCCCAAATTTAGAGACTGGGCAATCCACTCAAGAGTTATTTCAAATCAATGTGTCTTCTACGCTCAGGTAGAGACTAAAACTTCGTAAACTCAAAGGAGCTGAAATTCGAAAGCAATTTCAAACTTTGCTATGTTTGCGGACGATATACAAGTCTTGAAAACTATCCACAATGCTGCCAATGTAGATCATTTCCAAGAAAATCTTCGTCGTTTGGACGAGTGGTCCCGCAAATGGCTCTTGTCTTTCAACTCAAACAAATTCACCCTGATACGTCTAGGAAATCAAAATCAGGTCACTGATATGCGACTCTACTATTTGAAAGGTTTGCTTCTCCGAGAAGCACACAAACAGAAGGATCTTGGACTTTGGATGAAAGACAACCTGATGCCTTCTACGTAATGTTGCAAGTCATCTAAATCCGCCAATCCAATGCTGTACGCTATCAAGCGGACATTTAAAGTTTTCAATGAAGACTGCTTTTCTTAAGTCTTTGGTACGTTTGTTAGGCCACATCTTGAATATGCGATCCAAGCCTGGTGACCGTGGACCCAACAGGACTACAACATGCTCGAAAGGGTGCAGCGACGAGCCAAAAAATTAGTAAGAGGTCAAGGTGAACTGCCATATGAGATTCGTCTAAATAACCTAAAGCTCTATCCTCTGAGTTATAGGCAGTTGCGCGGATACTTGATACAAACCTTCCTTATTGTGCGTGGCATGAATTGCGCCCTCCTATGTGATGACTTTTTCCAACTTGCCACTACGAATAATCTTCGAGGTCATCCATTCAAACTAAGTGTGCCCCAAGTAAGATTGGTTGTGAGGAAGTATTTTTTCACCAACCATGTCGTGGAACCGTGGAATAACCTACCTGAGGAGATTGTAATGTCCCAGTCTGTGGAAACATTCAAACATCGGCTTGACATACATATGCAGCAGCAGCACGAAGACTATGCGACTTTTTAAACTTAACAATATCAGTGTACGAAGTAAATCTGCCTCCATTCACTTGACTGTAACTTCTTTACATTGCTTGTTATTCTTGCTATTTGTATGTAACAAATAGGAATTTTAAAGGCGTAATCCTATTTTCCTCAAATACACTGAACTGAACAGGAAACAAACATCTGAAGGGGAACTTTCTCCAGCTTGCGCACGTAAATCTCAGCAATAGCCCGGACGACCAAATTTTGAAGAATCGTTAAAGAATTTTGGGGTACATATAGCTTGACCGTTAAAAGAATTATTTATCTTATATTTCCCCTAAAACAAAAGAAAACCAACAATCTACTACTGCGGATAAATCGCGAACATCAACTGTCCTATAAAAGAAAAAAATAAGAGGTGGAAGCGGTTTCGATTAACGGGGAGTTTCAAACAATTGCAGGAATACAAACGAAAAGTGATGTCTCTAGGCGCGAGAAAAACCGACTCAAAAGGATCTATCAGCTAACCATACTGCAGAAGCATTTGGAGCATTCCAAGATCCTATACAGTTACGTATGCACAAACCAAACAAATCGTGCCCCAACTCCAGTGCTGCGGTCCAAAAATGGATTACTGGGGATGGATGACCAATCGAAAGCTTTGGTCCTCGCCAGCTTCTTTCAGTCGGTATTCACGCATGAAACAAATCCACCTCTTCTCCCCACCCGGGGCATCTACAAAATTTGGAAAGATTTGCACTAGAAAATAATCTTTACTTCTCGCTCCGCCTGAAGCCTGCTAAGTGACACGGTCCAGATAAAATTCATCCGCATGCCCTTCGAGAATTTGCCGATGTACTGTGTGAACCGGTGTTTATAATATTCCAAAAGTCTATGGAAGAAGGCAAACTATCGCAGAAATCGAAAACTGCCCTTATCTCCCTAAGCCACAATGCAGGGCCGAGGTTGGAGTCGGAAAATTACCGCCCCATTAGTTTAACCTTCATTTTGTGCAGGGTCATGGAACAGTTTATTAACAGTCATTAAATGAAGTACCTGGAGCTGTAGAACATATTGTATGCTGCCATACATGACATTTACCCTGTTTACAAATATCTTACAAGTGGTCTTTGCTCGCAGGAAAATGGAAAAAAATTCATAAACCAAGCCCCTTCAGTCGTTGTCATTTTCTTCGACTTCAAGAAGGCGGTTTAAGGCGACCCTCATTGGTGACTGTAACATAAGTTTTGACAATGTGGCATCCAGGGTAACTTTTTTAGAGGATCAAACGTTTCCTATCATGCAGACTGCAAAATGTAATTTTTGGCCCCACAGAATGCGAGCGAGTACCAATAGAAAATGGCTATCCACAGAGTTCACCCTAAAGTTCTCCCCTGTTCCTCATTTTAATAAACTACTGCAGTGATAATCATGCCTGTGATGTCATTATGTTGGCAGATGAGATCGCAATCTGGAAAATTGTTAGCTGTGGTGGCAACCTGCGGAAACTAAGAGACAACCTTGACAAATTGGCTGTCTGGTCCAGCAAGTGGTTTCTGACGTTAACAATTTTCGAATGTGCAGTCTTAGGCTTTAAATCTGAAGAAGACGTTTCCCCGTACACGAGTACTGCCTGAACGAAATTCCACTAAAAGAAGTAGAAAAGCACAAAAATCGAAGTGTCTGGAAAACTTCAAACCAAATGCCCTCCAAACAACAAGCAACAAGCATAATGCACTTGATCAGGCATGAGTTCATTGGCTTTCCTCTGAACGGTTATCGCAGATATTCAGTACGATCGTTAGACCGCATTTGGGATAATGAATTCCAGCATGGATGCCCTGGATGAAGAAATACCATCATCCAATCGAGCAGGGATAAAATGACGGGTGACAAATTGGTGGACGGTCTTAGAATCCTGTCATATCCAGAAAGGCTGATCCAGCTTAACTCATTTCCCCTTTCCTATAGACAAATGAGGTGTTCCCTACTCTGCACGTTCCGTAGTATGCATGGACATGCCTTTTCGCTGTAATCCGAAAATTTCTTTGAGTTTACAAACATGACTGACCTGTGCGGTCATCCATGTTATTTCAAATGTGAATGTGTGTGCCTAGATCACCGAAAGTTTTTTTTTCAGTCAGTGAGTGCTTCGAACATGGAAAGCACTTCCAAGCGAAATAATGACTTTGGATACCGTTAATGTGTTCGAACGGCAGTTGGATTGCGTAATTTTTGATAAACTGATGACTCTGACTGCAGGAATATCTTCAGCCAGCTAAAAGCTTCATTATTTCAATTTACATGTATTGCACCACTACAAATTTAATGTTAAATTTTTCCCTAAACTTTACACAACTGTATAGTATGCCATCTGTATAAACTTGCATTTATAATTTCAATTGTACATAAACAAGGACATCATAGGCAACGCCCGTAACCCTAGAATGCGCACATACACAGAAGCATTTTTGTGCCTAGAAAGCTTGCATTTGGGTGAAGTTCGGAAAGCTATGGAGAGGAACGCTCCTGAAAAATTTGAGGCACTACTATATTTTTGAAATTGTACATGAAATATATGAGCAGGATACGGCAGCGTATTTCTGATGAGGTGACGTAGGAGGTTGGGTGAATTTACTGGCCAGTAGAAAATTTTTACGATGGTACTGAAAATAAAACCATAGAGGTACTTTGCTGAGGCTTGGAGCGCACAGCTTTGATGCGAATAGGAACACTATTCCTAGATAAGAATGCTGTTACATTTGGTTTATGAGCTTCGCTTTAAGGTCTGCAGGAGTCATTATTTATTAAATAAAATAAAAATATTTCTTAATAAAGCACGTCGTGGGCACCATCAACCTCCTTAGAAAACCGGGAAAACCTTAAAAATCTCCTCCTTTCTGCAAGTACTTCAGCTTTGCTTTGGTTGGATGCTTAAAGTGTAGTGTGTGAAACGTGGTTTATTTTGAGTTAAAAACCTGCCTTCAAAGGTATAGTAATAACAAAATTAGAACTAAAACGGCTAAACAGAATAGATGTCAATGTTTCGTGGCAAGAATGTTTAGAATCAATAAAATTCCGTCAGGTTTATACTTTCAGGAGTGTTCATTCGACAGAGGCAGTATCAGCTCTGGTCAATTCGAAGGACAGATCGCATCTAATCAGATGCGAACGCATCGTTCTGGTTTGTAGTTTGACCGATGAATGAGACTTAGTTGGACCGACCTCAAACAAAAGTGGAAAGGGCTTAGGGGTGCGAAACGTTCAGTGGTAAGAAACTTCCAATGCTATCAACTGGTCATCATATTTTATTTGATAATATGGTTTGGTTATTATCTGACCTAGTTTTATGAACGACTTATCTCTGCTTCCTTATTTATAAGCTGTCAGATTATGAGAGGACTTGTGTAGAAGTATTAGTAGTAGTAGTAGTAGTAGTAGTAGTAGTAGTAGTAGTAGTAGTAGTAGTAGTAGTAGTAGTAGTAGTAGTAGTAGTAGTAGTAGTAGTAGTATTAGTATTAGTAGTAGTAGTATTTGCGTATTAGATGGGTTAGTGTACTTTGAAGGAGTAGTGGCGAATGTGAAAGTATATTTTTTAGAGAAGCTGAAATTTTTCGATATAAGAGAAGCTGGAGGTGTGTGTGGGTATAATAGACGTATTGTTGAGTTGGGGTTCCCCACAATAAACCGTAGTCTGAACTAGGTATTGAGTCGGTGAGGTCGCAGATGACTTATTCAACATGACAAGAGGGACAGTCATTTCGATGTTACTTGTGCATATTTTCACATTTTTCCATTTACTACGCAAAGGTGTGAGGTCGGGAGAAACTGAACAATGTCATATTCGAAACCATTCTCCAGTTATCTCCTTCCTTGCCAAATGAAGTCGATCGTGGTAAAGGAGAAGAAAGAAACTCATTTTTAAAGAGATGACCACACAGATGTGCCGTCCCAGCCATTTCGAAGAATTCATCAAATTCTCCTCACGACCTCTGACAATTCGGTAGGTTTAGATGAGGTTACCGCGTAGTTGCCTGCAATCGAGAGGAAACAAATCAAGTCCACCATGTCCGGCTTCGTAAGTTAGATGACAAAGATTTTTGCCCATCTTTGTAACCCCTCGCATGCACTCCTTCCTGCTATAGATAACCCGTTTTAAACCACGGATGAAAGGCCTGGACAGCATAATCCAAGTGAGATTGAACAATCACGCCGTAGGTTTCTCTGAATAATTTCTTATCAATCTGCACAAATCCTTGTCTAAGTGCAAATGAGACCTCTGTCGTGCGTTACGCTGCCTTTAGACACCGTGAAGATGATTTTGATGAGGAGTTCATTAGAACAACGAGGTCCTTCTGTTCCTCGACAATTGATAGGGGCTTCCTATCGAGAAGGTATTGGTAGGAATTATCCTCCTCACTGGTCCTTCTGGTATGGGGTCTTAGGACCATACACTTCCCAACTTTAAAACTAAAGAGGCAAAGAGCAGACCAGCTGCTTAGACGGTTAACACTCTTGAAGTGCGTTCCCATCGGCGTCAGATCTGATAGCCTTCTACAATTTAACATTGTCAGCAAACATGACGGCGCTGCAATGCAGGTCATCAACACTGTTGTTTATCTGGGGTGGGAAAAGTGACGGCCCAAGAACGGAGCTTTTGGGGCACCATTAAAAAAGGTAGGGGTTGATTTCGGGGCGTCGATGTTCACAGAAAATCTGCGGTTTATATCAGTAGCATTCCTCTTATTCCGATTTCACACAATTTATAGATTAGATATTTGTGTGCGGCGTTGTTGAGCATCTTGAAATTCGTGTACATGACGTCAGCCCCGACCACCTTCCTTCACTTCTCGGTTGACAATAATAAACTGGAAGATAAGAATGGCACTGTCCGAAGCCATGCTGGAGCTTGGAGGCTAAATGGTTCTCGTCCTGGAAATTTATTGTCGCCTTCTTTAATATAGTTTCTATTATTTTACAATAAATACAGGTTACGCTGACGGTCCGATAATTGTTGACATTCGATCAAAACCTATCCTTGCATATCGAGCATGTATTTTCTGTCTTCCAGTCGGATGGTAGTCTCTCTGACTGAAATTACGAATGGAAGATATGCGCTAGTGGAGAGCTCACTCGCCAAATCTCTCAAGAACTTTGCCGCTATATTTTCCGGACCCGGTGACCTTGCTCCCTGAGAGTTCGCCTTATATTTTACACAAAAGGTGCCGGGAAGGGTATATATTCAAACACTAGATCGGCGTTAACAGATACACTGTAGATATTGCCAAGCTGAAGCACGGTTTCTCTAGTAAATACCGAGGCAAAGAACCGACACAAGTGCTCGGCTTTCTCAACATTTTCAACGATTTCTACACCAATATAATCCATAAGTACTGCGAATGGGTCCTTTTTTAGTCAACAATTAACAAAGTGGCATGCGATTTCGGGCTTATTTCATCCTGCTGGATAATTCAGGATTCATTGTTCTTCCTTTTCTGAACTAATCAATTTTTTGACAGCATTATGTTGACAATGAAATTCCCCGATATGTTCTGGTGACCCAGTTTCTCTAGTAGCAAGAGTATATCAAGGCCATATCGTGAATATCGAATTTTTGCCCATAGAGCCATCGATATGTCAGTGGTTCCCTCCCTGAAATAATATGGCTGCTCATTGGTTCGCAGTTTTTAATCACGTAGATGCCGTAAAGATGGAATCCAAGTTTCTTTATTTTTGATTAGTGCTCAAATTACTAGCAGATTACTAGCGCCAGAAACTGTAACTCCGTCGTAACTACTAATCAAGCCCGGAAGAGCATAAAAACTGTACTGATAATGCTATTGGCTCTATTCAATCTGCAATGTATGATTTACGCATACCAATTGGTCTATTCTATGTAAACCTATCAACTCGTCTGGAGAACACGACATAAGTGCCGAGGAGAATTGAGGCTCATCACTTTGAACCAGGGACCACTCTCTGACGCTTCATTCAGCCATCGCCAATCCTTCTCTTACAGACCTGCCAAAGACCTCTCCAGGACAGTCAATCCCCTCCAAAGGATCCTCGCAGGACCAAGCCTCAATAGAATTCCAATTTCTAGTTACAAATAATCCCAAAACTCTTCGCCTTACCAAATGTCTTGCTCTTACTTGGGCGTCATTATTTTGGGATTCGTCACGTATCTAATACGGATCTATTACATGTTGGTGGCAGCCGTGGGATACAAAATGTCCAAGGACCTGATAACTAGGCTGTCAAGGCGATGGATAGGGTTTCAAATTCTGGAGGCCGTCAACCTAAGCTTGATAAGCTGACGGTGTATGATGACTACGACTTATGGGCGGACCGAATTAATGTGTACCTGGAAGCTGTAGACAAAGTATCCCGCCCAGTTGCCATCCTGTGACGGTTAATAATAATAATAGGTTTATTGATTTGGCAACGATGTTTGACAACGATTTGACAACGATGTTTACATGGTGGCCAGAGCTGCCAAACTTACAGCATCGCTCACCCCCGCAACAATCTTCGAGCGTTAGCTGCGCGAGTTCGGACGGTCTTCAATGCCCTGGGTTGCCTGTGCCACCCTCAAAAATCGCCGACAACACGCGCGTGAGTCTGTCGTGGACTTCCAACCACATCTTCGTGTCCTGGCCCGGTAAACCTACCAAAAAGAGCCTTTCACCGAGCTCGAGGCCAGGTTTTTGTAAAAACTTCGTCGACGGGATCTCTCTCCCTGAGATCAGGCACCAATTCCTCCATGACCCCACCCAGCAGCTATACGTTTGCCATCGATATCGCTCAGCGTGAGGAGGCCATTCATGCAGCCTGTACATTGGCTGAAGTACCCTCTCCATCAGCCTTCGGGTGTCACCAAGCTCCTGCCGCCATACAGGACTCTCCAGTCGATGTCTTCGCCATGGTACAGCGACAGAGCCGCGACATCAGTGCACAGACGGTTCACTGGCAGTGGGGCCCTCCTCGGCCCAATCCTCCTTGGAGTGGCTCCCCACAACCCCCAACTCCCCTGGCGCGGCCCTTCACAGCCGACCTCTCTTTGGCGAAGCTCTCCACAGTCTCCTCGACGCGGGAACTGGAGGCAACAACGTGGTGGTCAGACCCGCTCTCAACCTTCCTCATGTGTTCACGTGATCACCGCAGGTGAGGAAGAAGCGCTTGGTTAGTGCGTATTTATATCTTGTATGCTTATTACAAACGTAGGTTACATGCCACACTACCCTGCTATATATGCAACCATAGGAACTACTAAGTTGCCATGCTAAGTTGATTCAGGGGCAGGCTGATCCCTCATTAGACAAAACATTTACCTTCAACTTCAGGCTAGAGTGAAGTATTGCGCGAAGCCTAAGGTCAGCCTGAAGACGGCAAGTGGAGCCGTTTTGTGACATAGAGCTTAATTTGGAAAAAGGTCATGTTAGTTTTAGTCATAAGTTCATTGTCTGTCCTGACATTGCCTGGGACTGTTTATTTGGTGTTGACGTTTTTCATGCATTTAACTGTTCCTTAGACTTAACGTTAACACTCTCCATTTCGGTGGTACTGAGGTACCCTTCAGGACCGAGGTACCGGATATTCAACATGTAATTAATGCATTCAAGTTAGAAGCTGTTAATAATTTAGTGTCCCATACTCTTAACAAGGTTAGTTCTTCTAAGTTATGTAGTTTGATAAAGGAGTTCAAATATATCTTCGATTGGGACGGCCGTTCATTCGGACGTACTAATGTGGCTCAGCATGAGATCGATACAGGTGTGACTCGGCCAACCTAGATTCCTCCTAGGCGATTACCCGTATTCTACCAGACACAGTTAAAGGAAATGCTCGATAAAATGTTAGACTGTAAAAGTATCAGGACGTCTAATTCACCTCGGTCGTCTGCGGTCGTGTTAGTTATGAAGAAGGATGGCACTATGTGGTTATGTGTTGACTTTCGCAAATTAAACGCAAAGACAACTAAGGATTCTTCTCTCTGCTCAGGATTGATGCAACCTTAGATGCCCTTTCGGGTAATCAGGTTTTCTCTACTCTAGATCTAGCAGCCGGTTACTGGCAAGTAGAAGTGCGACCCGTTGACAGAGAGAAAACTGCTTTCACCGTCCCCTCGGGTCTTTTTCGAGTTTGAGACAATGCTTTTTGGCCTAGTTAATGCTCCAAGTACTTTTCAACGGCTGATGAATCAACTCATTCCCAAGTCATGCTTAGTTTATATGGATGACATAATTGTTCTTGGTAAGGATTTTGACAGTCATATAAGCAATGTCCGAGCCGTGTTTGCCAGTCTCTGACAGGCTGGTCTTACCCTTTAGCCCTGTTAGTGTGTTTTTATTCTACCTTGTGTCAAGTTTTAAGGGCATGTAGTCTCGGCCTCTGGCATAGAAATGGACGAGGATAAAGTAAAGCAAATCCGTGAGTGGCCCACCCTTCTGGACGTAACTGACGTCCGCAGTTTTCTAGGACTGGCTTCTTACTATAGAAGATTTATCAAAGACTATGCTCACAGAGCCGGTCCGCTTAACAAACTGACCCAGAAAGATGTACAATTTAAGTGGACTGCTGGTTGTACTAGTAGCTTCCAGACGTTAAAGGATAAGTTGTGCACCAATCCGATTGTAGTTTTTCCTGACATAAGCAATGACGCTAGGAAATGTATTCTAGAAACCGATGCTAGTGACACTGCCATAGGCGCCGTCCTCTCCCAGCAACAACCAGATGGTACAGAAGGCGTTATTCGGTGTCTAAGCCGATTCCTGAAAAACGCAGAACACCGTTACTGTGTGACCAGAAGAGAGATGCTCGCACTCACCCACTTTGTGGAGGAACGCTGGCCATACCACCAATACCGGCCTTTTATCGTGCGCACGGATCATAGCTCTCTGACCTGGTTGCAGAACTTTAAGAATGCCGAAGGACAGGTTGCTTGGTGGCAAGAGAAACTAGCCGGGTATGAGTTTGAGTGCATATACCGTCCAGGACGTCACAACAATACTGTTAATGCTCTCTTAGAAACCTTACCGTCCCCACGGCGAAGGGTCCATCGTGTACAGGCATTTATCTTAGTACTGTGTCACTACAAGACGACCAAAGCTGTCTTTGGGCGCAAGCTTAGCAAGGGGACCGTCATATTGACCCGATATACCATAGGAAGTTAAGTGATTAACGACCACTTAGTGTAGTTGAACTGAGAGGCCACAGCTATGAGACGCATTGCTTGCACACGCTTTGGGACAAACTCTTTATGTTTAATGACGTTTTGTTTTATCGGGATGGCGAACAATACCCGTGACGTATTCTTCTACCATTGTACATGGTAGACGAGGTTCTTAATAGAATCCACCCACAATTAGGGCACGTGGGCATCCAAAAGACTGAGTAGGCCCTTATGCGCCGATACTCCTGGCCTAACTTGAAGCGGTCAGTGTGGAACTTTAATCGGTATTGCACCCTGTGCAATCAGATCAAACCACCAGGACAGCTGAATAGGGCTGCTATTCAGCCAATTCTGACGGGATACCCAAAAGAACGCGTGGGCGTTTACTTAGTTGGACCACTACAACCATCAGTTCGGGGAAACCGATATAGTCTAGTTATGGTTGACTTCTTTACCAAAATAGCTGAGGCGGAACCCCTTTCCAACATGTCGGCTGAAACTGTTGCCCAGGCCATCTTCAACAATGAAGTATGTAGATGGGGCGCATCAGAACAGATCCATTCGGATCGGGCGTCCGCGTTTGTAAACGCGGTTCCTCTCAGTCTATGCAAATACTTGAAGGTCAATAAGACGTGCACCGAGGCCTACCATCCGCAAGGTAACGGTCAAGTGAAGCGGACGAATAGGACGCTAGATGGTTTACTAAAGGCTTTTGTAGATCGCCAGGCTCCCTTCACATGGGATGATGCGTTGACAGCATGCAGGCTCGCATACCGCTCCACGATTCATTTGTCGACACAGCAGACTCCTTTTTGCACTCACCTGTGGTCGTGAAATGCGAATACCAGAGGATCTACAGGTACCTCTTGAGAATAATCAAATACCGGTTGGTTTTTACCTCGCTGTACTGCATAAAAAAATGCGAATAGTCATTGAGGAAGCATGGATACACTTACAAGGAGCCCAGATTCACCAAAAGGAACACTATAACAGGCTGGAACATGGGTGTCTATATGATGTCGGTGATGTTGTTTGGCTCAGGGAACATGCGACTCCCCAGAAATTACCCTGTACGTTAGTAATGGACTGGTCAGGGCCATATACTCTCACCAGAATGCTCATTGATACGACCTGCGTCATTCAAGATCAAAATCGACCTTTCACCTCTGAATTCACGGTTCACTTATATCGACTTAAACTGGGGGAAAAGCCAACGGAATATAACTGCACAGCAGAACACCCAGCCGATGCAGTACGTTACGTAGATCATGAGAGGGGTCGAGAGGTGGGTTGAAATCCCACTCGAAGGGGGAGAAGAAACCGCAATGCCTTATAACCATCAGAATTTGAGGGACACCGTAAGTTTTCGAGATTACATTGAGCTCGCTAAAGGACAGCGAAAATCTTTACGCAGGAGGGGGCAATTTAAAGATGGAAGCACAGTTTCTCCATTTTTTCTAGTAGCTCAGATTACTAGCAGATTACTAGCGCCAGAATCCGACACTTCGTCGTAACTACCAATCAAGCCCGGAAGAGCATTAAAACTGTACTGATAATGCTATTGGCTCTATTCGATCAGCAATGTATGATTTACGCATACCCCTTGGTCTATTCTATGTAAACCTATCAAATTATCTGGAGAACACGACATAAGTGCCGAGGAGAATTGAAGCTCATCACTTTGGACCGGGGATCGCTCTCTAACGCTTCATTCAGCCATTGCCATTCCTTCTCCTACGGACCAGCCAAAGACCTCTGCAGGACAGTCAATCCCCACCAAAGGATACTCGCATAACCAAGCCCCAATAGAATACCAATTTCTAGTTACAAATAATCCCTAAAATCTTCGGCTTACCAACTGTCTTGTTTTTACTTGGGCATCATTAATTTGCGATTCGTCGCGTATCTAATACGGGCCCATTACATTTTAGTGGCAGCGGTGGGATTATAAATGTCCGGACGATTTGATGTAAACTAGAGCTAGTCCAGGCGATGGAATGAGTTTCAAGTTCTGAGGCTGTCCACCTTGCCGGATGTTTACGGTAGATTATGATCGTAGCGACCGTGCAGGAGCGAACGAGGTCAGACGAAGTGGCCCGCCCATCCACCATCCTGGGACGGGTTTAATAACGAAGTGTACACTGTGCTTTCAGCTGCCGTCCCTATAGGTTGCCGCTCCTGCGAATCATCTTCGAGCATCTGCGGCGCTAACGGATTTGTCGTTATTCCAGTTGCTCCTGCGCCGCCGACAATGCGGGCGAGTCTGTCGTAGACTTCCTAGCGACATTTCGAAAGTCCTGGCCCGTCAAGACTACTCCAACATCCAATGAAGCTCGGGGCCAGAACACCGGAACTGCCATTTTATTCTCTCCCTGAGATCAGGCGCCAATTCCTCCGTGACCTCCCGGTAGCATCAAGGTTGCCCTCGATATTTCGGCGATTTAAGGCATTCCGTCCTTTGTCTAAGCCCTCCCATCAGCATTTGGGTGTCAGCCCGCTGCTTAAGAAATTTCGAAGTCGCGTCTTCGTAGACAGCACGTAGTCGTTTACACACAAATGGTTTCATCGGCAGTGGGGCCCCTCCTCAGCCCACTTTCCCTTGGTGTAGTCAACCTCAAACTCTCTTGGCTCGGCCCTCCACAGCCGACCTCCTTGGCGAGGCTCTCTACAGTCTCCTCGACGGGGAACTGGAGGCGAATAACGTATCGACAAAATTCAGCTCCGCCCTTCCTGTGTCGCGATCACCAGTGGAGTAGTGCTGGTGCGGCATATTTATATTCGATATGCTGGCTGTACCGAGGTTGCTGGTATAAACGAATAAGTAAACGGTGTCAGCAAAGCGACATGCTAAGTTGATTCAGGAGTGGGCTACTCCATCAGCAACATTTTTCTCAACTTCAGGCTAGAGTGAAGTATATTACAATAAAACCCAGCGCCAGCCTTAAAACGGTCACTTGTTATAATGATAGAGCTTAATTCTGTTCAGGGTCACGCTATTTTAGTCATAAGTTTGTTGTCTGTCCTGACATTGCCTGGGACTGTATATTAGGTGCTGACTTTCTTCATGCATTTAAATGCTCCTATTTTAACGCTAACCTTCCATGTGGGTGATACTGAGGTGCCCTTCAGACCGAGTACCTGATGAATGTCATCGCCACGCATTTAAGTTAGAAGAGTAAGTTAATAATTTATGCCCCTCTACTCTTGACAAGGATAGCTCGTCTGCTAAGGTTTGATAGAGGAGTTTAAAGATATGCCTCGACGTAGACGCCGCCCACTGACGTAAACACGTGGTTTCCAGTACAGACTGATATAGTGTTCCACGCAGATTCTCCTCCTGAAGCGAATACCGTGCTCTCCACCAGCATACGTTGATCGATGAGTGCGAGACCCCGCTAGGTCAGTCTGTTCCACCGGACAACTGGTCAAGGCAGTTGGCAGCATACCGCGCAGTTGGCGCGTTGACTATCACAGTTAAATGTAGTTACAACTAAGGATTCTTTCCTCTGCCCAGGCTGGCTGCAACCCTGAGATGCCTTTCGCAATCAGGTATTCTCTACTCTAGATCTAGCAGCCGGTTACTATAAGTAGAAGTGCGACCCGTTGAGAGAGAAGATCGCTTTCGCAGTCCCCTGGTCTTTATGAGTTTGAGACAATGCCTTTTACCTAGCTAATTTCCAAGCACTTTTCTGCCAACGGCAGTTCCAAGCCCCGGCTCTATTCCGTTCTCGTCATGCCTAGTTTATGGAGCGACATAATTGTTCTTGGTAAGGATTTTGAAAGTCATATTGGCAATGTACGTCGTGTTTACTAGTTTCCGACAGGCTGGTCTCCAACCTTTGAGCCCTGTAAATGTGTTTTTATTAGACCTCGTGTCAAGTTTTTAGGCATGTAGTCTCGGCTCGCGAAGTAGAAACGGACGAGATAAAAGTTATGTAACCGTGAGTGTTCACCCCTGCAACTATCCAGGTATGCTTCAGGATTGGCTTTTACTTATAGATGACAAGATCTATGTTTCACATAGCTAGTCCATGCATAAGCTTAACCGTAGCAAGCGCCAATTTAAGTGGACTGCTGGTTGTACTAGTAGCTTCCAGACGTTGAAGGATAAGTTGTGCACCACTCTTTTTAGTTTTTCCCTTATTGAAGAATAATTAGAAATTAATTTGTATTACCGATGCTAGGTGACATCGCCATAGGCGCCGCCCCAACAAATCAACCAGATGGTACAGAAGTGTCATTCAGCATCTGCCGATCCCCCGACAAAGGCAGAAAGCCGTTACTGTGTGACCAGAAGGGAGATTCTTT
>WEDG01003353.1:0-77421 GCA_017591395.1 Schistocephalus solidus | reverse complement strand
ATGACAACATCACTATTCACCATTCACCATCACCATCACCATTTATTCATTTCTATCCACGTGCGTAAATATTCAAAGTACAGCCAACTTTTCACCCGCATAAACCTCCTTGGGTAAAGATTAAATTAAGTAGACGAATCTATGGACTGGGGTTTATTCTGACTGACCTTTCGTAATCTCTCTCACAAACATACTTAGAAGTGTGCGTTAGTTCCTCCAGCAGGTCTTGCTTACTTCTCCCATGACACCTGCCTCGCGCGAACTCTGACCAGCACTTCCGATGCTGATAAATGTTGGACTATCTCAGATTGCTGGTCATGTGCATTGATTTCGATCCTGACGGAGAGTTCTTCCGTCATATTGAACAAAATGAACTACATTTTGAAGGTCAAAACTAACTGAAGAAACACCACTGACATTTTCGATGCAAAACTTTCCCGGAAACGAGATGAAATGCAAAATTAATGCGAAAGAGTAGAAATCGGAGAACTCTGGTGCTCTAATACCGATTGACTGACGAATGGCCGGAGTCCCAGACACGGCCTTGACCTGGCTCTTTGCGCTCCTAAATGTGCTTAAGGAGTCTCCTACTCTCCGAACTGTCATATCGCTTGAAGATTCTGCAAAGTACGGACTGAAAAAGAGGCAGTTTTGGCGGCTCAAACGTCTTACCACTGATTCAAAAATTGACTTTCTGTTTGTCAACACAGTTGTTGGAGTAACTTAAATGGGTAAATTATCTGCCAATTCAGGTTATGCTATCCTTTTTTTCATGTCACTCCTAAATCTTTTGCCCTAGAATCTGGCAGTGGAGACCGTATAACAACTTTTACGTTGCAAATCTAATGAAACGAATTTCTGTCTCAGGATCTAATTCAAATTTGACGGAGCAATCTACGAGCAGGTAAATGGAGCACAAATGGGTTCGCTGACCTCGAGACTCATAGCTGATGCAGTCCTAGAGCGGTGGGAGTCAATGGTCTTCCAAAATCACAGAGATAAATTTTGGGTTCAGTATGCAGATGATACTGTGTTCGTCATCGGATGGGTTCAAGATTGCATGTAAAATGAACGTCTGAACGCCTCAGCTTCTAAAAGTCGCCGCTCGCAAACATTAACATTTTAATTTAGACATTTTTCACAGTTTGAGATTTTTGTCTCTGTAAAGATTTTTAATTATCCTCACGGAGTATGCAGTTTTGTACACATTTAAATGCCAAGGGTTCTTCAAATTTTTAACATGCAGCCTCAAGGTTTGTAAACGGTTTCTCAAGTTAAACGGCAGCCAATTCAGTATATAATGTGGTATCAAATAGACTTCTAGACATAAAATAATCAGTTTATTCCCAAAAATAAACTGAAAACTCAGTGTTTGGCAATAACCGGTTGAAAGAACGGAATTGTACTATAAAATAAGTTTTAATCCATAAGAATATCAAAACTCCACTAAAAACAATTATATAAATTACGTCGAAATTAAGAAATTACTTTACCATTACTTTACTTTCTCTGAGGCCGAATTTTAAGCTGCCATCATCAAACAATAAATTCAAGACAGTAATACCCTCAAAACGTTACTAATTCTAGCATAAATACTAGTTCCTTCAACATTTACTAATTTCTTGAAATGTTTATTTGGCATTCATTGCTTTTCAATGAAATTGAATCTACAGTCTTCACTTGCCTCCCCCACTCAACTACTCTGTCTAATTTTTAAGTTTAATTATTCCGTCCGTAGTCCCCCATCTACTCATTATCTCTTCCAAATCCTCTGGTTTACGCTCATGCAATGTCATTCTAATGGGTGTATAACTAGCTCCACGACCTTGCAGTCTCACATGTGATTTCACGTTAGGGAAAAGGACCTATCGTTAAACGCAAAGCGTTTCGTCTATGCGAACTCCAAAATGATGGTTGGTGTGTCAAGGGTAGTTCCCAGCGGCGAAAATGGGTTACGGTTATAATTCTAAACGAGATAAATTATTTTGGCAGGAAGGTCCTACCGTTGTCAATTTGGCAATTTTCGTTGTCAAGGGAAAATGAAGCGTGCGGATGACATGCCAAAGGCAATTGCTCGATATAACAACGTGCTCACGCTCATACTGCGTGCATTTTAAATATATTCAGAATCTAACCTATACATCTCAGTGAAACACGGAAAGCTTAAAGTTGTTTTGAAAACCAAAATGTGCTTCGCATGTAGCCTCATAAAACGTGGGGTTCTTTAAAATAACATTTGCCTTATAGGAAACATCGAAAGGGAAAATATCCGGATATTTTTTCTTGACAAAGACCTATTTCATAGGCTAACTGGTCCCTGGTTAATGTCTAATCATTCTTTAGAATACGTTAAACATAACATAGAAAAAAATTAGCCAAAGGTTACGGTTGGTATATGCATGCCGTTAGTAGCGTGTATTAAGAAAGTTCAAATAGAATTATATTGAGTTCTTTACATTAGAAAGGAATACTGACCTTTTAATGTCAATTAGATTCCAATGCAACATAATTATAAAAATGTAATTTAGTTCAGCCAGCCTACTGACTGCCTTAAAAAATTAGAAACACTTCAATATGCTCTTTCAATTCCAACCGATTTTTATTAAGAGCCGCATAGCAGAATGATGTATTTTGCACATGTTGCATCTGCTTTTGTGTTTCTGAAAGTCTCCGCTCGCAAAAATTTAGGTTTTAATATTGAAATATTTCCCTGTTTGAGATTTTCGGGTCTATACGGTTTCGTAATGCCTCTCATGGAGTATGTAGTGTGGTACATATTTAAATGCCAAGGGTTCCTTAAATTCCACACATGCAGCCTTAAATTTTCAAAATAGCTTGTCAAGTATAATGTTTGCAACGTCTGAATATATTTGGTTCAAATATAGATCTTTACATAAATTGATCATTTTTGTACCATTTATCAGCTGTCAAGCCGGTTTATGGTAATAATCGGTTGCACGAATTGGCATTTTCCCTAAAATAAGTTCGAATCCATAAGAATATCAAAAACCGATTAAAAACTTAAAACATTTTCGTTACTATTATGATATCACTTTTCTTTTTCTAAGGAGATGTGAGGTCGCGTATTGAGATTTCATCGTCATACAAGAAACTAACAACAGCAGAATTATCATACGTACTTAATTACAGCATTTAAACAAGTTCCTTCTACATTTTCTAAATTCCTGCCTGTTCTTCTTGGTAGATCGTTCATGTAGATGTCGGTCTTTACGTTTCCTAATGCTTTAAATATTGCAGTTTGCAAAAAAAAGTATGCACTAATCAAACGTGTTTTATATTGCTGTTTTTACTATTCAAAAATAATAACAGTATGGTAAGTCTGTTATTTTACATTTTTGAACAAAAAATACTTGCAATTCTAAGTCGCGCAATATACAAAATTGAAGTGCCTGCACTTAAATGTCATGTAATAAAACCTCCAAAAGTCATAAACAGGATTTTTATATTTTAAAAGTACTCTGTTTGCGTAGGATATAAAAGGAATGTAATTATCCTAAAGATTACCAGTACTTAATTTACATTTGTAAGCCCATTGAGCACTGCTGAAAGTAATGCGTTAATGGGGGGACATGTTAAATTGCGGCTGAGGTGAGACACCGTACACATTTAAGCAAAACTCAAAAAGGTGTATTGCCGGTCGGTGAAAGCAAAGCTAATTTACTAGTTTTAAAAACGTTTCGGCCAAAAGAGTGTTTTAATATCAGATATGCAATAAAATTCGCTCACATTTCAATTAAGAGGGTGTCGGATATGTGCTGCTAGACCTGCATATGTGGAGAAAAGATTATTATGTATTAATTTGCCGGAAAAAAACCAATTTTTAATTACTGGCTAAGAAACAAATGAAGTTTTTTTACCAGTTTATAGCCGTAGACGGATCTTAATATTAACGATCATTTACCAGATAGTTTAAAATATATTCACCAATACTTATGTATAACTGACTGCAGGTTGGTAGGATATGACTATTGCCTTGCTGGAAACTATCTTTATCATCAATCTCATGTTTATTATGCAACAGGCTTCCTGTCTCTTTTGGCGCGCTTTTTGTTTCATGGCAGAGAGCTTCGTAATCTTTCAAAACAGAAAACACTAAGCCAAGTTAGGATAAGATTTGGTGTTTGGGCAATCCTGTCTATTAAACCTTAATTAGTCCGCGTGACGTACAACTCATTTCGGCGGAAAAGAGGATAGGGAAACTGCCAGTTTCGTGGTTATCGCACAACTTTGCCCACAACGCGCCTCCAAGCCCCAGAAATCTATCAGAGGGTTTGCTGTGGGGGGGGGGGCATGCCAACAAACATGCTGACAACAAAATATGATGTCCGCAAAGGGACAAATGTTATGCAAGCCCATCAAAGGTAGATCGTGGAGATATTAACACTAATCAGCAATGAACAGGCAGATCAAAGTTGATGCGTCTAGCACAGATATAGTACAAGACATGCATGTAGGTTGAGACCAACAAAGCCTGTTGGAATTGTGTTACACTAACGCCACATCTGTCAGGATATTTTGCGAAAGCCCCAGACAATTTGATCAAACCATCGACTAGACCTGATAAGTTGTTTAAATATTAAATGCACTCACATTTTCAGTGGATATAGCTTATAGCAGAAATCCCAGACTAATGTAACAGGGAAACGTTTAAAATATGGGTTTAATGGGGAGCATTACAGAGGCAAATGTAGAATTCTTTATTATAAATATTATTGACTTCTTAAGATAATATTTAAATATTCCTGTAACCATCATGCTAATATATTCAATTCAAATCATATTATTTATAATTATATATAAACTCATTCCTTGTTAATAATTTTTTTATGACAACTTGGAAAATCAATAATATTGCACGCTTCAGATTATTTATTATTAAAACCTTCAAATGTTTACAATAAGAACAATTTTTCTTCGTTTATAAATATTGTTTGCGTTTTTTTAGCGGCACTTCAGACTTACCGATATTATAATGTAATTGCAACTGCTTTAAAGGCATTCTGCTCGATATTGCCGCAACAAATTTTATTTTTGAATGACAGGCAGATGCCAAAATACGCACGTAGATGAAGTCGACATCCAGCAATAGCAATATTTTATTTAAACTTCAAACTAGCTGGTGGATCTGAATTATGCCATTTATTGACAATAAAGGTAAGCAGTAGTTGGCAGATGCATACTTGAGATGTGAAGCAACTATGAGGCAAGGCCTACTCCTTGAATCTTTTTAAAAAATATGTGGACAAGCTTTTATTTTTAACTTGAATACAAATAATGATTTCTCTAATCAGAAATTTTCTCATATCATGTTTCATTACAACTTAAACAAAATAAACGTAAGCTAAATCATCGACTGAAAAAAAATAGTCAACTTTCAATTTAAAATAAATAAGAAGACAAACATGTAGAAAGCATTTATTACAGATAAATGCCAGGCAATATTGCCGGCAAAGGCCTTGGAAACTGAAATGGCCGTTTTTGGCTTAATAGCCGTCGTCATGAAAATCTTACCCAACACCAGGTTGTACACCACCCGAGGATGGTACTCGCAACCGTTGATCAGAAAGTCCAACGCTCTAAACATTTAGCCACATCCTCGTTGTCTTGCCAGTTTATATCGGACATATGGATTTGCATTCTTTGGTGAACTCAATTAGTCTGCTCTGCATTGCAGCTTACTCTTGAGCCCCACCAGCAGCCGCACAGCAGCTAGTAGAGGACTTGTCAAATGGAAATAGCTGGCAATAACAAGGGAGACTAGAATGACCATTTCGGGATTAGAAGCCACCGTCATCCAATAATACACAGCCTCTGCCACTTAAATACTTGCCGCTGTGCGGCTGCTGACGGCGCTCGTGTGTCAGCCCTAGGGCAGAACAGGATAAGTGAGTTCTGTTAGCTATCACTGAGCGTTCACCAACGAATGTCACCACACATGACCGATATCAACCGCCGAGAAATCGAGGCCATGGCTCAATAGTTATAGCGATGGAATTTTAATCAACGGATCGCGTGGTTCATCCTCGGATAGTATACAACCTAGAAATGGGTATGACTACCTCACTTACCTTGCCGGAAATATTCGTCTGCCTATTCTAATACTAAATGCTGTGCAGCTGCTGGCTGGACTCAAGAGCCTCAAGGCAGAGGAGAACGATTGAGTTCTCTTAGCAGTCAGTGAATGTTCATTAACCTAAGCCAGCTTAGGTAATTTATCGACCCTTCACTTATCAGGAACTTAACCTAGGCCAGCGACGATCTTAAAGCATGCAGCATTATTACATCAAGGACATTAAAGCCAATTGTACGGTTTTGAAATGCACTCTCACAGGCTGCCTTCCAAATCAATAATTTGCTTAATATTTTCTCTTTTTATTTGAAAATATTTTTCATTAGCATAATAGAATCAGGCTCTGTGTCCATTCCGCAGAATAAACATGGAGGTTAACGAATCGTGGCTTGAATAAATTGAAGTTTACATTTTACGTTTTTACAGTTTGGGCCATTTGGCGAACGCAAAACGCGTACTGAATAGCGTCGTGTGTGTCGGGGTTTGTAGTTCTCCTCAGGAATTATGCAGTGTGGTACGCATTTAAATGCAAAGCAGTGCATAAATTAATTCCATGCAGCCTGCAGGTTTGAAAGCAAATTCACTTGAAAAATGATAGTGAAGGCTGAATATTGCTTTTTTAAGTTAACGATTTTCTGATATAAAATAATCATTTTATTTCCACAGATCAGCTGAAAACGCTGTGTATGTTATAACCATTCACACGAATTGATATTTTCTATACAAAACGTTGGAAGCCATTAGACTATCAAAAATCGAATTAAAAATGTTTGAAAGTTACATCATTACTCTGACACAAATTTCCGTTTTATAAGGCGATGTGAGGTCGCCTTTTCAGATATCGGCACCACTCAAGACAAACAGTAGGACATGCAGTCATATTTCATTAAATCTAGTCCCTTCTACATTTCTTCAAATTTTCGTCACTTCAGAGTTCTCAGAGTGCTCAATGTGGATTTCAATTTTCGCACTTTCCCTTGCTTCCATTTTGGCAGTTTGCATATAAAAGTTTGAACTCAAAAACGGCCTGTCTTTACAGCACTGTTTTTATTTTTAATAAATATTCATAGTGTACGATTTCAAAATCATCTTATACGACCGTCCTCCTTGTTACCATGTCAGATTAGAATTAAAGCCTCATTTGTGCATTTTGTAATTTGTAAAACCCAAAATGTGTAAAGTTTTAGGGCTGGCAATCTACAGAAATGTATTTTTAGCACTTTGTTTTCTGGCAATAAAACCTGCAAATATGAATTTTTTAAATTACCATCTGTGTGAGAGGTTATAAAAGGGGTTTTTTTCTAAATGCTTACCTAGTACTTGAAAAAAATGTGAATCCGTCGAGAACTCGTCATATATGTTTATTTAATGGGACACTTAAAATATGTGCTGAGTTGAGGCTCAACATAATTAAGTGCCTGCCTAGAAATGAGAATATTTACCAATAAATGCCACGGTATCATTCCAAAAGGCTCCAAGTTGACAGATATAGAATGTTAGAGAAAAAAAACTGTTAATTGATATAAGCTGTTATCCATTTGACGTACGTTTGTGCTAATTTGAAACTAAGAAAAAAATGAACTTAGCATTATTTAACAGTGTGATCCCGATTTACTTATTTTGTGGGACTTTGTTAAAGTGTTCTTATATCCTCAAAAACGTAGCCTCCATGAGAAGATAATAAGGTGGTCAAATATAAATAATGGCGGGTTACACTTTGGAAAAATATGTCTCATTACCAGTAAAAAGGTTTTTCAAGTGAGGTAAATTTTTATCTGCGATTTTGATTATCTTTCGCTGGGTGACTAACACAGGCCGACTTGATGTCAGTCATTTTGCTTTGCACATGACGCTCAAAGTTTGAATTGATGTAAAAAATGCAAACGAAAGGGAAAAATAGTCGAATTCATTGGTTTCATTATTATTATGGTTTCAATGAGTGCGTATTGCAATATCCGAGAAGTTTGGTGTGTAATGTCACATGCTGCATCGGCTGAGGCTTGGGTGCTCAGGTGGCGCTTTGGCAGCCACGATTGTCCGAAAGCCCGGGCGTGTAGGAAAGGAAGTACGTCAAGTGTCCGCAGGTTATCGAAATTAAAACCACTTACTGTGCCAGTGAATGACCTTGAGCCTGTGAGACATAAGCAAGGACGCCGGAAACTATCAATGCTGGCAGTCGGGCCCTACTGACCAACCCTCGACAGCTGGTTTTCCGCGATAAATATGATTCCACATTTGACTGGGTTGGAAAATGGTGACCATCGATATTTCAACCTCGACTGATTCTTTGCAGCCAGACATGGCTCAAACGCACACAAAACATATCTTCGTATTGACAGAACCCATAGTAAAGTCTTGAACTGGTCGGCGAGTTTAGTCCCATGTTAAATAACTGCTGGAGAGGGCACATTTTTGGTTCTGCCCGATACTAACTAGCACGACAGAATATTGTCGACGATTAGACATCACAAGACATTCATCGCTAAAGGAAACCTAGCCATCAAAACGTTTGCTTTTTGCTTCTGTAAGTCTCAAACCAGACCGCGTTGAAAATGCTCTTGACGGAAATGAAGGTAAAATAATCTCGTGTTTACACTTTTTGGGCTGAAAAGTACTCATAACAACGGGCTTTATTTGGTTCATGAGGCGCGTTAGATGCATTTTATCACGCAACGCCAACCATTGGGCCTAGTTAGAAAATCAGATGATCGGTTGCTGTGTTGATGTTATTCTCCCTCAATGTGAGTTCGTTGTACCCTCCGAGAATTCCTGTTCAGGCAGCAAGACTCAAATGGTTTGTTGCATGCCCACATGTCTAGGCTTAACGTTGTCAGCCATTACTTTCAATGTGAACTCTGGTCCTTTTAAAATTGGCTCGATCTCGGAGAACATTGCGTTGCTTTAAAGTACAGTAAGTTTCCTGTCTCATTCTAAAAGGCGAATGTTACAAATGATTGTTAAGTAATGCCAAACAAGCACGATCTAATGCACCAACGATCGTAAAAATGATTAACAACCTGAAACGAACTTTAAAAAGTAAAGGAAAGATTAAAAGCAATAAAACTGCTTGTTCGCTAATATTTTTTATTGGGAGACATTTTCTTTCGTGTAAAGTAACAGGTAATAGCGGAATTTTGTTTAACTAAAATTAAGATAATATTTGACAAACCAGCAAATACCTCTTTATTTTTAACGTTTACAAGACATTCGGTTAAAAATTGTACTATGTTCTGTGTATTTATTAAAACCTTCAAAATCACATACGTTTTTATACATTAGCATAATTATTATAAGACTCAGGTAAACATGAAACCCTGTTGTCAAAAAGAATGTATACCCAACTATGCCGAAGATCAATTTAAGAACAATATTAATAGGTGTCCTTTTTATTTTGATCTAATTTGTAGCCCTTTTCTGAGATTACAAATGCACAAAAAATTGTACAATGTAGCAAAGGGTTTCCGAAATATGTGCTTTGTCTGTTCTCTTACTACCTAACGCATTTTTAAACAGCTTTCAATTAAGCATCGTTTTTGTTGTACTTTGCTTTTCACAGTTTAATGCACTTTTTAAGGTCCAAATATTTGGTGTAGTTAATGAACCTACAGTAAAACAAGTTTGATGTTGCGGTCTATTGCAAAACAACGATAGAAATTAGCAAAACATACTTTTAAAACTGAATTTGTTTCTTGTTTCTAGAAAGCAGGGCAACTTTTTCCAATTCCACTTAGCTGAATTCTATCGCTTTAAGATCAGAGATTATATTTCAAAAAGTGTTTATTTGAAAACCTTGCTTATTATTTTTAATGATATGTTTGTTACACCATGCATAAAACAATAGTTTTATATTTTGTTCCTAAAAAGCAGAGGAAATATCATGAATATCTGGAAACCTCTGAGTTCGCTTTAATCCGGAATGTTTTTTAAAAAAATAAACCCGATTAAAAATGCACTCGCTTATAGGATACTATTTTCCATCCTCAAATTAATTCCACAAATCAAAATAACAAGACTGAATTTACTCTCAACTCTTACCTCAATCTCCACCCACGTCGTTATGTGAGGTAAGAGGTCTACGGTAGTTCACATGATACTGCGATCACTACGTGGAGCTGAATTTGGAGGGCCTTGCTAGTGACGATGTATTTGTCAATTAAATACAAAGATATGACGTCCAGATCAATTTATCGTGATTAGCATTGCTGGACGAACACATGGATTAGGAGGAAAGAAGTTTTTTGAACCGAAATAGATTTACACTGACGTTTCGGAATCCTCCTTGCTTTCACCATCAGTATATTGCGTCGAATCTTCATGCTGGTCTTGACTGCTTCAGCAGTGACACTTTTCTGTTATCATAACCATGCTCGACGCAAAAAAATGACCTTCCAGTTTGCTGTTGATAAGTATTGACCTCCGAGATTGGCCCTGGGTGGTGACATTTGACACGTTTGTGGTTGTCGTAATTGTTTGCGGTTCCACGTACTTGGTCATTGGCACCTCCTTAGCCAGTGAACAGAGCATTTGTTGGTGTATGGAAGATTTCGGTCAGGTGTGAGCGTCGGTAAGCCAGTACAGGCTCGTCAAGTGACCTGTGGCAAGATTCTCTCATCTCTTTCCTGGACAAACACTGTCAGCCATGTGTGATTTTGCTCGACCTTCCTAATGGCCTAGTCCTAACTCACCCGTGCCTTGAGCATAGACTTGCGTTTTTTTCCAAGCTGATAAAGATACTTTCTTAGAAGTGTTCAGCAAATCAGATTACCAGACCAAAACACGGAGATTTCTCAAAGACCTATCAAGCCTAATTGCTTTAGTTATTCTGCAAAAAATATAACAAAAAGTGTTTACCAAGCATCAACGGCGTTTCTGGAAAAGCTTTATTATGGGTGCCCTTATCAACAGTGGCCACCTCAAAAAATTACTGAACTTGGTAAACCAGAATATCCAGTTTCTAAAGGAAGTAAAAACAAAGCACGAACGTATCCTCTACGGGCTTGTCTGCGATGCGCGACTGGGCAACTGCAAACCACAGTGTTTAGAAAAGCCAGAAACAGGAAGCCAGTGTGACACTCTAACAGCTATCACACCTTGTCTCAAAAACGCAGCCGCATCAGAAGGGGCGAAACCCATTGCGGCACGCCAGGGACAAATGAGCCAATGACTACATCTTGAGAACATCTTTAGGGTCAATGAATATTTTACGCAATTAAGCAAGATACGTGGAAGGCAAGTTAACACACGTCTGCCATGGGGGCAGCAACATCAAGCCTGTAGCGCCATTCTGTACAGAATAGGTGTTGCTGAGGCCGTTTATCGACTTTGACAACCCACCAGATTATGTATAGGTCACAGACCCAAAGCACCAATTCATTGCCGTTAATGAGACCCAGGCACACATTGCCAGTCACCCAAACTTCAACAGTTGTCGAAAAAAATATTCTCAGTGAAAGAGACTGCAATCAAGCTAGGGAATTTAGGTGGATATTGCAGACCCACCTATTGAAGCGCAACCCGGCAGCCCGGGGGCTAGAGTCGAACTTCCAGCTTGCAGCGCACGTGGGTGAACCTGGCCAACTTTTGATCACCAGGGTGCCCTCGGCTTAGTTTTGGACACCTCAAATAGGAAACGGCTAGCACCTGAAGTACAAGCAGACATATTGACCATCCTGCAGCTTACAAAGGCTTGCATCATTAAGTACAAAAAGCTTAGAATAAGACGGCCCTGCAGAATGCAAGAAAGCTGCACAGACACAACCCGACGAAGAAAAAGGGCACCGAAGCGAAAACTTCTGGCAGAGATCTAACTGCAAGGCCCTCAAATCTATCGAGACAGTGAATCAAAAAGTGCGCAGCTTCACTGCCCACCAAAACCTCTCCAAAGAGCAGATACGGTGAGAAAAATAGTCGATTACCCGAGGCCGCCATTTCCGATTATTTTCAATTATCTGCAGTTTATGCTCACGAAACGTCAGCTTAGCAATACAGTTTTAAAGGTTAGCCAGCCTTTCTTCTCAGACACAACCTTCTTTATCCTGTTTTTGGGGTCTCTAATCTTGGTACGCAGGGTAGCTAACAGTTGGTGTGGTACAAGTATCTAATGTCCTTTTAAATCGTTTTAAAATTTCCGCGAAACAGTTGCCTTTTCTTTGACCGAATTTGATACGTGTGATGATGGAAAAAAAGTCAAATTGTTCGTCAAGTTGCTACCTGACATGATCAGCAGATGTTTGAAAACTAAATCCCGGGTGTGCAGCAAGAGAAAAATACATTCTGTTTTGCTCAAAAGGACGTTCCATTCAATTATGCAAAACCATATATGAGACCGTCAGTAATGCTTTAGAGTTAAAACGGTTAAAAAGACGGAGCATTCGAACGAAAACGCGGTTAAACATGTTCGGTAAACTTCGCGTTTGTTTTGCACCGCTTGAATAATTTAGTGAATGAATTCTCAAGAGTAATATGGGCAACCGTAGAAAACGTGTTTCGTAAATGAATTACGTTCACTCCATCGGAATCTAATTACATGAAATACCTACTCAGTTTCACATCAATACTAACTTGAACAAATCTTACAGCGGCAAAAATGGTTTAAAATTCACACTAGCACTGTGCGAAGATGGAAAAAATTTAAAAGCGTTCTGAACGCTTCAGAAGAAGAGAAATAATAGAATTCACTGAAATAGGGTGTTTATTGGCCCTTATTTTCAGTTTCTCTCTCGAATTCATCGTATGAAACAGTAGAAGATCAAAATTACGCTATACAATCCACTTAAAAGGACGATGAGATAATCATTTCCCCAGCTCACCTTGTGGTTTAATAAATATCATGTAATAATTTTATAACTATATGTTACGACAAAACTTGTAAAATTGTCTCAGCCCGTAGGAAAGAACACCAGTTTGCAATGAGAAGAAACACCACCTATCTTAATTCATTATGCACTCATTAGACAATAGACATACATATGGAGATAAAAGCGCTTATAATATTTGCACCTGCTCAATACAGAAATAGAGAAAATTCTTAGAGTCAATATACTCATAAAGCATATCAAATTCAATGCCAGACACACTGGGCGACTTAGCTCATCCAAACTGTCTATATTTGCAAAATATTGCTTATTATTCGTAAGCCGGAATCAATGCATATACACAACTCTTAAAATATTAAAGAACAAGCTTAATTGAATGTTAAACTGAAAAAAATGTGAAGGGCAATATTATTATTTATAGATTAAAATTTTTGAAAAAATCGCAAATTCTGAAAATCAGTTCAATCATCATAAATGAAGTAGTGTAAACATACAATTTGTGAATAGTAAGAGGACTATTCATTTGGCAAATTTCTTTTTGGTATAAATGGTATTGGATTACAATTTGTTTTAGATCGTTTGAAAAGAAATGGTGAAATTTTCATGATTTACGTAGTTTGCAATCATTTCAAACGTGTTAGATGTTACTGTCTAAGTTTGTAAAAAAATTTCAAAAAATGAATTTTCTAGAGCAAATGACCGATTGAATCATATTTTTAATATTTACCCAAACATGAAAATCCATTGCCCAGAAAATTTATTATCCACAAAAAATGGCTTGAATTACCCTGCCTTAGGTCAACTAAATACGTTTTAAAATAATTTATTTATTTTAAAACATGCATAACTTCGATATTTTACGACCTTTGATTTTTTCCATAGTTAAGGTAATCTGAAAATGTGAAAGTTTTATCAGTTATATAACTTTCGTGAAACAAAGCGATATATTTTCGACTGAAAATGTAAGAATTTACTTTACTTTATTTTGGCGCGTACTTAGAACATTTGTTTAACTTTAATGCCCCGTTCAAAGACTGAAAATACACAAAATAGTATTCGAATGCAGTAGGTCATATAACTTATGCAATATTTTCTGAAAATGTGATTAAAAAGTTATGCGCTCAAAAAGTATTGTTTTGTTTGTTTGTAAAGCGGCGTTGAGGCTCAGAGTGCCTTTTGCTAAAAAACGCTGCATATTATCTGCAGTATATATAAGGAAAACCGGCAGGAAATTTCTTCAATGTCTGATACTCCCATTTCGATAAAATCCTCTTATTTGATATTGCAGAGCACAGTCCACAGTTATTTTTGCATTGTACTATAAAACAGCATTAATAAATGTACGAAAGTTTCCAAATATATTCCTTCTGCCACCGTAAAATCGATCTTAATTTACTGAAAGTAAGGTGAAAGGCAATGTAAGGCTGCTTATTATTTTTCAAATACAATCAACTAATTTTGCGTTCTAAATTAAATTTTGCAAATATCTGACGATTTTGCCACAAAAGGCAAGAATAAATTGTTTGCCAGTATGTTTTGTTTTAATATGCTGAAAACGCGGAAAGATTAAAATGAACATACAGGTTGCCTTAAAAGAATGATATGAATGAAGTTTATCTTAAATTTGAAGCATGGAATAAGGTTTTTTTCATAAGATCCTATCCACTTATCTAGAATTTAGAATCACACTGGAGAGAAGATTACAACTTTTCGCAAAAAAATATCATACGTTCGGCCACGCCAGTGTGTATTTAAAACCTAAGAGTGGGTAAAATAAGCAAATTAATAGAGTGGAAGGCATTCGATTATAAACACAAAAGTAAGTCCTTTCATATTTGGCAGGAAATGGATCACGTATTTTCCAAGGAAGTCAAGCAACTGGGCAGAATTCCACATTTTCATCTTGATACATGTTTTAAAACAATGAAATTTGCACAAATGTGGCAGTAAATTATCAACATTTGCATGTTTTATATGTTAACGTATATTTTGCAATATGTGAACATTGTTGCAGGCTCCGGGCAACCCACAAATCGGTTTGTTATGCACGAATATGCAGTTCAATATAATAAATAAACATGTTGCACAACATTTCCTAAGTAATCCTCAGACTACTAAATCATTTTGACATTTAATTGCTGGGACACTGGGGTTATCCATGTGGGCGTCACTAGCCAGAGTTAAAGATATCATTATTATATTGCAGAAAATCAACGCCATTAACCGTATTACATTTATTGTTTGCTTTTTTAATGGTTATAAACGTACATTCCGCATAAATGAATATAAAGTACTCATCTTCTGATATGACCCCTTGTCTTTCGCGTTTGCAACTGACATTGATTTCGAACGCCCTATCAATTTGTAGTGGCTCACAACAAGCAGGCGCGGGGGTTCTTAAAAACGTGGAACTTAAATTTGATTTGTTAAATAAATTCGAGTGTATGGGTACGGGTGACAGTTACGTTTTTCCGATAAAAAATCTCGTATGGGAGATAATATAATAAAACTAAAGTGATTATTGTGTGTTTAGCTGTAATAGAGCATATAGTAAGAAATAACAGTTTAACTTAAATGCTTTGGGAACCAAAACCTGATTTAATATCAATACAAATAAGTAAAGGAATGCGTAAGGAATCACAAACGAGGAAAAATGAATAAAGTCAGCATTTTAAATAATATTTTGCAACTTTCTGTCGTGTTGGCCCACAAAATGTATTAAGGAACGTGTTTTTTAATTTCATACTTTATTGCAACATAAATGCTAATGTGAGAATTGATGCCGACTTAAAACTTCTTTAAATTTAAATAATGCTGTAAGATAATTTTAACATAATATAGTTTCCATTTATGTTGTATTTTAAAACGGCACGTGCAGAAGATTAGCAGTTTTTTTAAAACCATAGTTGGATTTGGTAATTCTGCTGTGCATCTGCAATCGTATCGTGACAGTAAACAGACTGTGAGTCATGCGCTACAATACAAAGACAAAAATGAATTTTTTAAATTCCGCAAATTATCACTTATTTTATGGAAGGTAAAAAAAACCATTCTTACTTCCCAATTCTTATTTTAAATAAAGCTTAGAAAACTGTCAAGTTAACAAATATTTGTATTGTGGAAGGTACTCTATACGACCTTAAGCAAAGCACTCGCCAAAATTGGTTGTGGACGGTTCACTTGAAAATTATTTCAATATCTAAGTTGCTGTATCAGAATTTTAAAAATGGCTTCGTGTGTATTCACACAAAATTCCAAAAACTCAACACTTAATTTAATGCCTTAAAGAAATATCCGATTTTAATAATGTTTATAAATAGAGAACAAGATCGTTTTTATGGAAAAGTGCTTGAAAGCAATTCAAATCGTGATATATTCACTGATATTTACAGGATGATCTGAAACTCGCTGTTATCCAATACTGAAATTAATGATGCGGATCCCCTTTTTCTGCAAATATTTCTGAGTATGGGATCAACAGAGAATCCGAAATGTCCAACTAGTAAGCATTATGTTTATCTGAATTATGAAATTTGTCGTAAGATATGTTTACTTTATATACACAAAATAGAATGCTTCGATTTCACCTAAAAAATATATTGTTATTTTTTTGCCACCATACAAGCGAATTTTATCACTTACGGAATTTGTAGGCTTTTCTCGAAAATGTGGTATTTTGAGCAAAACAATATTTTTTTGATATCTTTTTATAAAATATGTTTGATCTTGTTACTTTGGCGCATTTATTGGTGCCGTTTGCGAGAAATTTTCACGTTTTTGAACATTTCGGTTTTTGTCTGATAAAGGTCACTTACTGTATCTAATAGGGTTCTTATTAAGTCAAACGCGTTCCAATTTCTGTCATAACTTGACTCCCAGTTAACAATTGGCAAATCAATCGTAACAGGGTAGAGTTGATTGCTAAGTGACAATTGTCTTCTGGTATAACAGTTCAATTTTAGAAGAAGAGCGCATTGACCATTTAGTGAGACTTTTGAACCATGACCGTATTCGATCGTCACGTTTTAAATTGCTGGTCCCGGGTATGGTTTAAATCCGAAGCTTCTTAATTTAATGTTGTTCAATGTTGAAATATTCATCGAATTTGTGATAGATGCCACATGTCATGTCTATTTCAAAATAAAAGTAAGCTATACACAATGCTAAAAATATTTTTACCAATCTTCTGTGTGTAATTGTCAAAAATTCGTACATTTATGATACAGGAATATTTAAGTGGAAATAGACATTTTTAAACAACTTAAAATATGAACTGTACATTTTTGCAGTTAGCTGGCAGAATTCAAGTGTTTCGCAAAATTTTGTTCTCATATCTAGGACCTCACACATTATCCACACACTAGTCCATAGTCAAATGGCCATCCTGAAAAACTAAAAAAACTGTTGAGTCAGCTGCATGTGAATGTTTACATGAAGTATGATTAATGTTTGGTGTTAGCCAGTCAAAAATCTGAACACAATAAGCTGATGTCTTAAAATGTCAAAAGGTAAATTATTTTAAAAGCAGAAACTACATTAACTTTATAACTCTCTCGTAAGAAAAATTATGCATATTTGAATCGAGTCATAACAGATCAAAACAATTGAATATTAAACAGTAATCATAAACGTTTAATACTGTGGTCGGACAAACAAAACTTTCCAAAATCTACTATAAAGAGCAATATTCACCAAAAGCAACTATTCATGAGTTTTGTTGGTCTGACGCAAGTATGCGTTAATAAACCCTGACTCATCGATAATGGCTGAATCATACTGCATCAAGCTCGAACAAATAATCTAAAAACCTGCAGTAAAGCAAACTTTAGTTGTCATCCGATCAATTATTATTACATTGCATGACATCAGCAAACTACACAACGCCCAGATTACAGTGAAAATCAACTTGAGGACTTGGAGGTGAAACATCTTTACCACACAATGCCGTAAAACAGGCAGGCCAAGATTTCAATAATCCCCCATTAACATGATTTCTTACTGCCAGACTCACTAGGTTACCCCTGAAACACAAGTGTGTACTGACAGTATGGATAAAAGATAAATGAAATTATTCCCTGTATTTATAAAACTAAACAGTTTTTTTTTATGATTTCCCACTTGACGATCCAAAAATGGCCATCGCCTGACTTCTTTAAGTAGGGCAACTTATGCAAACAATCTCCGCTCAATGCTACTGAGAAAAAAAGCTTTTGGCATGGATTTCTGTCGTCCTAATTAGGTAGAACGTTAACATGTAGATTTCCGCTCTAGCGAAAGTTCTTCGTCAGGCGTTAACACAAACGGGATGACATTCAACAGTTATAGCAGTCAGGATATAATGTAGGTTTCAGGGATGTTTGCATGACCGTGTGGCTTCCGCAGGGAATTAAACCAAGGCTAAAAAAGTGAAACGGTTGAGCACGGCCTACATAGACTAAGCGAACGGAGGAAATAACCACAGTTGTCAGCTGCATCTGTACAAAACTGCAGCTGCTGCTTACAAACTGATTTCTTACAGTTAAGGTCTAACACCTTGGTGTGCGAGGTAAATCGCCTTTTGCACACTATTTTAAATGGCGCATTATAGATTGTAAGGATATTCCACAACCATGGGTGTAAGCATCCTTCTTACACTTCAAAAGAAAGGAAGATAAGAGCAACAACTGGTCTTCTTTGACGTGCTTTGTCAGGCAACGTTGCTGAATTAAAGTCAAAACAACTTTCTCCAGGAGGGAGAAGAACAACAGGCACCTTTTTTTAAAATTTGTAAAGCAACTATTAGATGGCTCAAAAACAAATTTGCATTAGAACGCTGTTAGAACGAACCCAAACTCATTGCAGCAAACCAGAATAAACCGCACACAAGGCCAGTTATCTCAGTGACCAGTTTAGGTGAAACGGCTACTTGAAAGCGTTCATAAGCCGATGCCTGCGTGTGCGCTTCCGGAGGATCTAAACAGAGAAAGCCCCTATGGTATGCTTTATGGTGTCATGCATCAAGGGCGTGCCTGAAGCGACTAAGTGCATTGCTGCGGGACTAAATGTTGGAATTGCGAACAGGCCCAAATATAACATGCACAGTAAGGTCATGAAAACCCATGAAAAATTAAATCCAAATGTGCTGTCAGGTGTTTTGTGTCGCATCCCATGTCAAAACTGTTCTCGTGACAGGGCAGACCGCGCATATGCTTGAATCACGCATACAAGAACTCAAATTTGCTATGAGACTGGATGAAGGCTAATCAACAATGGCTGCCCAAACCTTAAAACCTTCTCATGAGAAGCCACTAAGATGGTAACCGACATCAGAAGCAAGCCTGGAAGTGATTAAAGTCTGTTTCTTTAATGTGAACACAGCGAATTGGTTTGTCTCACTATCACTAGCACACGAAGCACTGCGCAGTTACCTCCGGACTGGCATCCCTGTTGTTTGTTTGACCTTGTCCTTATAACTGCTGCTTGTTTTTGTCCCCGCTTTTATCTCTGACGAAGTGCTTTAGAGCAAATACGAATAAATTCACGTTTCTGGCTGGCAAAAAGCCAGCCTCTATATCAGAACTACTCAGCTGAATCAGCTTGCTGCGCTTAAATCCTGTCCATGATTTTCGTTGTTGAGAAGCTTATGGATGTCATAGTGGTTTTAACGCATTTTCAGTAACTATTAACAAGTAAAAACTTTTATAGGTAATTTTGATGTTGATGTTGTCCGTTCCGTTTCCCGCTGTCCAAAAGTTTCCCGCATGCAGAAATTAAGCTGATTTGCAAATGTATACCGGTGTTCGATGATGCTAGTGTTGTTATTCGCAACCTTAAACACGACATGTCTTTTGCTCATTGGTAGACCAGAGGACCAAATAATGTGTGGTCCATGTGCAACTGCGGCAATCCTGTGGTCGAAAAAGGCTGACTGCCGAAGGCTTATAACCCAGAACGATCTCTTTGCGTCTTCATTGTCTATTTATATACTCATTTTAACATATTAATGCAAGCGAAAGCTCTGCATTGAGTTCATAAGCATAACGGGATGAGCATGCTTTTTGCCCGATTGGTGAATGTCATTCAGCATTATCCGTCCATTTCATGATTCAGTTCTATTTTTGCCAGCTAAACGTTTGACCACCTAATGTAGAGGTTCTGAAACTTTGTCCGAACAAATGCATTTTGACAGGCCCATCTTAGCTAGGGACAAGTTGCTTTGGAAAATTAATAATTTGCAAAAGTTCCAGCAGTTTGGATTGCAGTAATCAGTATGCATAATAAATGGCGAAGGATGGTGCGTTTCGAAATAGTCCAGAAAAGAGGCCGTAGCGGCCTCCAAGCACTCCGGTTGCTGTTCCACCAGAAAAAGCCTCTCGGCATGACCTACAAATGTCTTTTACTCTATTTAAAGCCATTCCAACAAATGCTTTTGTCTTAAAACAAAACATTTTTTTAATAATGCAGTCGGCTTTTTTACGTAGTTCGCCAATTGTTGACCTAAGTAAATATTTGGTTACAAAAAGTGTCTTTGGCTTGCTCTGCAAGTTGAAATGAAAACCATAGCTAAGGTCCAGCAACTGTGATTAAATGATCGTTTATAGTTGATTAGTTTATTTAATATATTGCTTAATATCCACTGCACCCTACATTGTTCACCGTTTGTGGTCTGCATGCTGCTTCGTCAGCAAGAAAGTGGTACCGAATCGTGTGGAGCAAATATTCAAGTACTTGACTTATATTAGTAAAACGCATATCAGAAAAGAAAAGACCTTCCGTTGCAAGAATTCTGGCAGAAAACCTCCTGATGTCACTTTTTTTCATTTTAAACTCCAAACGTTTAAAAATATTGTTAATTTTATATTTTACCATCGCAAACTGAAAAATCGAGGGAAATTAATTGCAATTGGGGTGCGATTCGGTATTTCTTAAATCCATAAATACTCTTTTTGGTCATGAATCACCTGAGATATCACGTTTTCGGACTAAGTGCGCTGTTTGCACACCCTTGGTTGCGTTCCTGCTTCCAGATGGTGAGAAGATGTATGATTGGCAGAACGAAAACGAAATAGGCTCGAAATGCTCCTTTAAATAATCGAAGTTCCAACACCCTCTATCATCGTACGTTTACAGAGTAGGTAGTTGACTGGTTATGCCCCTGATAGTTCACTAGGAACCTCTTTCCTTTATCGAGCCAATTTATCGGCGTTCGGCCAATCGTTGTTAGTTTTTATCTAAAAAGAACGTCACCTCAAAAGTTACACCCCTCACAGCGACCCGCCTTACTATTGCATGTATTACTTAAAATTGAAGACCGTTTTTTGCCTCAAAATTATATAAAATAGCCCATCTCTTACCAAAATGAGTTTTCTTGTTTGCCATAAAAGGCCATTCGTCAAAAAAATGTCATTACTCGGGCAACTTAACTAAGATAGAGTCCTGGATTCAAAAACAAAGACAAAGCAACGTTTGAAATATTATGTCTATTATTCTCTGTATAGTGAAGAACCGCAAGGTATCGCCAAATTATCAGGCATATTATTTTGTTCAATTAGCATAAGGTTTACTGGAGCAAAGCATAGGTGATAACATAAGCAGAATATAACGATGTCATATATTTTTTGACATGGGAGTAGTTTTATCCGAACAAACCGGTTCATAATACTTGGAAAATCTTTGGTATCATTTAACAGGCGGGACATCTGGAGAACAGTTAGTATTGTCAGGGACTGAGGAGAGGTTACGTAAATTATTGGTTATTACAATTACAGCGCGAGGTAATTACAAAATCCAGCTGCTTCTGCAATGCCCAGGATATGTCCAGTCATAGCCCGAAATACGACCCTTAATGCAATTTTACGTTCGAAATATGACCGTTTTCCACCAGCTGTTTCGTGTTTGTAAACTTGAGTACCTCATTTTCCACCCTTAGCCGTCATTTCTGCATATTGACAGATGAGAATTGCTGACATTGATAGTCTCTATTGTCGTTACTAGCTGCGTTCCTCTGTCCACACTAATAGTCGCTTTATGGCTATTGGAGGAGCTCGGAGGGGAGCCCCAACGCCCAAAAGGGACATTTGAGTGATGTTACTGATCAGTGAGGTGTCCATCTGTCAATTTATGCATTTGTTTAGCTGTTCGATTTGGCTACTGACGTTTCATGCTCCCAAGGAACCCTGATTCACAAATACATTTAAACACAAAAATACTAGTTGCATAGAGAGACTGATTTTGGCTTTTAGCACAATAGACAGAAAAATATTGCTGGCAAAGACAAGGAAGAATAGAATGGCTGTTTCTGGCTTATAAAGCCCTCGTCAGCCAGCCATACGCAACCACAGATTGTACACCCCCAGGGTTGGAACCCGTGACCCGTCATTAAGAAGTCCAACGCTTTCACCATTGGGCCATGGAGTCCTTGTCTTGCCAGTTTAGATCAGGCATATTGACTAACATTTTTGATGATCGCTCACCAACTGCTAATGGAACTCACTGGTCACATGCAGCCAAAAATCAGCTGGTAGTTAACTAAGCAGAAGAATAGGGCCAGAAAAGACATGGAAAACTTGAATGGCTATTCCTGGCATATAAGCCGTCGTTAGCCAACCATAGCCAAACCCAGGTGTTTTAAAACCTACATCTAAATATGTAGACCTTAACACTTCTAAAATGTGGTCGTGAGCTCACGCTTCTGTTGGTGCAAACATACAGCCAGGCATGGCTGGCTAGCAGACTAAGAGTAGCTATTCCCATCTTTCTTGTCCTTATCATTAAAGTTGTGCCATTCCCTATATTTTTAACCGGCTATAATTCACGGCATGAGAGAGAGAGAGAAAATAAATTCCAAAAAATTCCGCAAAAAAGGTCCTCCATTCTACGTGAAGAATCATCCTTGAATTTTTCTCGAAATATGAATCAATTTGGACTTGCTTCAAAATAGTGCCAGCGTCATGCGCTGATGACCTCATTTTTTGTATTTCGAATAAACAGAATAGTGTTAAAATTCAAGCATAAAATAAGTGAATCAGGTCAATCGACGTACATATATGAGGATTCACATGCAAATGGAGAGCAGAAAAGATGGCGGCTCAATTTTAAAAGCCCGCTTCAGCATATCATAATCTTAATCTAAAGGAACTTGTGGAGGCAAAAGTCCGCCTTCCAGGTGTGTGTATAAGCGAAGAAGAATAAGGCTGTTCGAACAAGCAACCTTCTTCTTCTTCTTCTTCTTCACTTATAGGAACTCGTTTCGAGGTTAATGTTCATTGCATTGACCCTATTATGTCTATCGAAAAATTCATGTTTTTGAATTTTCACACCTTGATGACCATGCAATCCAACTGTAACCGATACAACTAAGCTCTAACAGGCCTTTCTTTCAAAAGAAAGCGAAGTATTCGTTTAAACGAAAAGGTTCTTTCACTATGCAATTTGAATCCAAAATTAAGTCAACGGAAGGTAGAGTCATGTACATAGCTAGCATAATACTGCACATGGGTTGTGCTTGCCCTTTGTCTAATGTGTAGGTTAGCGTAGTCTCAGGAGAATGCTTAGTTTTGTGCCGGTCGGCAGTGGTGTCGCTTCGTTACTTTCCCTCTAAATAATTTCGCAGAACCGAATAGAGGCATAGGTCTCGGCTCCTTTGGACGTCTGAGTTTCCAGCGCCTGTTTCCCCCTCGTACTGATATTTTAACAGTTGCAAGCAAAGGCATTTCAGCCGCAGGCCACACAGAGTGATTGGAACAGCAGTATTTACGTGGGTTATTTTATTTTAAGTCAGGACTGCCCAAAAATGTACAGCACTCACTACTTACTACTTAACATGAATGCGGTGGACAGACTATGTTCACACGACAGGAGATGGACAAGGGCATAGTGAATGCTGAAGCTGCGCAATTGGTCTAGGTAAGTCTTGACTGATCAGCCGGTACCAGGCTACCGTACGGTTTGTTGGGAGCTTATATATGTGAAAATGGTATAGGGAGCATTTTAACAAGAAGCCATTACAGTGTGGTCGCGTAGCCTTAGAAGGAGCGTGCTTTTCGTCCATCGACAGTTACTTAAATCACAATTACTTGCGTTTTACGGCTGATCAAAGTGCATCGAATGTGCTTTATTTATGGGCTCTACCAGATTTAACGCATCACTATACATTCTTGACGTGAATTTGCGTGACTAACTTAATGGTCCAGAAAGTCTGAGGGGTAGTCCTTAGGGGATATTGGCCAAACATCTCAAAATTGGTTAGATATCTTGGTTTTGTGACGTACCTTCTGATTTATAAACTAAAAGTCAAATTGTGAAGCAAATGTATGCTTCATAGGCAAATGGCAAGCTTTGAGAGCTCAATTTGTATAAAAAGATCATGAAAAAATTAGACTGGAGGAATATACCAAAAACTTGAGTCTATTTAAATTCAGGCGCTAACTTTAACTTTTGGACGCAAGAAGCACACTGCGTATTATTATAGAATAAAACTGGAAACCGCCAAAGTAAATAAAACCAGGTCTGTATACTGAGTTGGACATGTGATTTCCTTGGTAGATATGCAACGAGAATAAAAGGAAATTAATTTACCGGTGCGCTTTAATGTAAAAAGCCTGAAGTAAATAATCATATACACCCGATGCTTTCAATTCAAGACAGCTAAAGTATTATTTCAGTTTACTGTTTTAGGACCGGTTAGCGAAATTCCAAATGCGTGTCAGTAAGATGCGTGGCAGTCACCTTCTGTACATTGTTAAACATGTGGACTAGTTATGCATAACGAAAACAAAACATTGATCTTGCAAGCAAACATTCAAAAGTAGCTGCTCAAATAAATACCACAACGAAAAAATAATGTATGCTTTTTATAAAACATTTGCACAGGTTTTTCTTAATTCTAAGCTCCCTCTCAACATTTAAATAATTATTCACCTGATTAATTTCCGTAAATGTGCAGCAAACTACTACTTGCTGTGTTCTCCCGATTGGCCAGCATTTTTGTGTCCCCGTTACCCAATAGGAATAATTCACTTCTTTGAATGGATACGTGTCACAGAACTATATATGCTTTTCTACAGCATTTTGTCTTTATTATGTAGAACTAGTCTCGAGGAAACTTGGAAGCTGAGGATATGTGAGCCCTGTTATCCATACATCTGCAAAATGTATATGCTACGGTGTTTGTAAAACCTAGTTTAATTCTTATAAATTCTTGGGTCGCCCCTTATTCACGGATACTATTTTATATGGCGTACTATTTTACATTGGTTTTATTATCGGCCCATGTGTAACTGGGTTGATTTTTTTAAACTATGTTTTGGAGTTGAACTTTGTTTTGGAGTTAAAGTGAAAAGCTGCTGTTTAAAATTTATAATCCAAATCTTAAAACCAACCTTAGGAATCGAAATTTTAGTCATTAACCAAGAGGAATATTAGCGCAAAATACACTTAATGGATAGGGCAACACTAAGGCATTTTGTTATCCAAATCAGTTTTGAATTTCTATCACATGGTTGCCAAAAAATCCATTTATGTGCTTATTTTCACGATATTGACGCATATTATCGTGGCTGCGTTCGTAAATAAAATCATTATGCACAAATACGTTTTAAAGGGAGGTTTTTCATTGCAACATTGATTCATTGGTTTATCTCGAATGTGTGCTTCAATATTAAGTAGTTAAGAATTTGACATGCATCACTTATATGCCCTACCGAATTTATACGACAATGATAATGGCCTCCTGATTTCTTAAGATTGTGTTAACTGCAATAGGGGGAACCTTGTCCCTTATAATTACAATAATCCAACCCTAAGCTGTTATCTTAAACTAAGATCTAAGTCGTATCATTAATTTAACGCTAAGTTTAGCCTTTAGCGCAAATAAACTTGGGCCAACTGAATTATGTGGCATCTATTTTAGTGTGCGGCAGTGGTCCATATAAGAAGGCATTTACTGCAAATCATTTTGGAAAAAAAATAAATAGAAAAAAATCAAAATATTCAATAAATGATAAGGGCAAAGATGAGACTTGGAAGCCACATATTAATGTTTCGTTTATAATGCCGTTTTCACAGCGTTAATCTTACTGCAAAAAAATTATACCATGCTTGTGGTGTTTTCAAGTGAATCCTGATTGTGAGAATCATGATAGACAGATTAGTGTTACCTTTGAAATTAACTGGATAATTATTGTGGGAAGTCAAGGATGCGCACAAGCAACATGTGCTCCGAAAACGAATCTGCATTGAGACAGGGTTGTTGTTAATGCTCATAACATAATAATTATTTTAGTGAAAAGCATTTGCAACGCAATTATGGGCTCCAGACGTCTCAAGCAAGCGATTTAGTTGCAGCTGGTTGCAGTTATTGTGAATGGTCTACGTCTTCGTTGTAACTGCGTAAGGTTTAGCATGTTTGTCTTTTAGGCAAAATATATTTTCGATCATATAGTTTCAAAAACTACCCTAAATTACCAAGTTTTCACCCTGACGACATTCTCTTGTAGTAAAAGGACACCATAAGCGTGGCCTTTCATACAAGATAATATTTTAAACTTACGTCAACTGTCAGTTTATTTGCGAATATATCAGTATATCCAGAGGAGCATGCAAATATAAAGAAGCAGGATGGAAATAGAGCTGGTGGTGCTCATCGAAGGGCGGAATGCTATATACAGTACTTGCCAATAAAAGAGTAGAATCAGGAAGTCGTGAAATTCAAAGAGTAACACGATCATCGTTAAGAGAAAGACGAATATAATTGAGAAAAGGGCTTAAGTCCGTAAGTTCTTGCGATGCATAGTTTCAATTGCATACTTCTTTGACCTTTGACCTTTCTTCGGATCGCATTTTCCATGGTAGTTTCGCGTTCTGAAAAAGAGTTAGACCATCACACATCCTGTACTGCACTTCGGCTTGCCTATCTAACCAGATGTCATCAGTGTTAGAATAATTAAAGGCGTCTTAGTGGAAGGACTTTATTTAAAATGTATGTTAATGCATTTTGACTGAAAAAAATATTTGCAGCAACCCTTCTAGCCCGTTTTATCACAACTCTGACTTTAAATTTCATCTGAAGAGCAGTGGCCTTTGATAAAATGTTTGACAGATGTTTGTTAGTGTGTATCCAAGGTTATATCTGTGTCACAGTAGGCAAAATATATTAAGTTCTCAATTGTACTTGAATACAGTAGCGCGAATTCTGGTTGGATACTGGAAGAACTTTTGCCATGCTTGGAAATAGCTCTTGAGTTGAAAAATGAGAGCCTACCAGTTAAGTTGGTGCTAAATTACTGCTCTGATTCGTTGTGTTTTCTTATCTCAGTTTACGGCTGTTTCAAATGTAATTAATTAGTTCGGCATTTTTGGAGTCATTTATAGGACCAACTCGTGTAAACCTTAGCGTTTTTCGAACCGTTGACTGTGCAGCCGAGCCTTTCACTGCCTTAGTGGTAAGACCCCACTTGACCACCGTTTGAAGAAAATCTAGGCAATGAAGTCAACTGAATCCTTGCATATTTTCAGAAGTAATAGTAGTTTGGCCGATTTAAATGATTCAAATATCTTAATTTTAAAAACGCACTGGGTGGGTTTTGATATCACCGGATAAGGGCAAAGTATTTGCTACAGTCAAAGCTCTTACCCGCATTGGGTATGGTGCAGCAATTGAGAGCCTTGCATTCACATAATTTGACGAATGTTCACATTCCAGGTATATGCGAATATTTTTCAATCGATAAAACCCCCAGTCTAGTGTTACTACTATTATAGTGACAGGTACAACTTATAACTCGTGACCGTTCTATTAGCATCTTTGTTTCTGACGATCGACCCTACATGAATTCAAAACTTGGACAAATAAGGAAGCGGTTTTGGTGATAGAACAACCATTTATCCTTAAACACTCAGATGTTTGTGTCAAACTCTGTAAATTAAGCAAGTTACAGTAATCTACTACGTTAAATTAATCAAAATCTTTTTTTGAAATTCAAGGCTTTTAAACAGAAAATCGTAGCTTAGGTGTTCAGCGTTTTGGGTACGCGTAAGCCTCCTCGAGGCTGTAGTTGAGTACCTTTTACTGAGACGTCCATTCATACCGCAAACAGGTGAAAGAAATACCAGAATTATATCTTTCTCTCCAATTTGCCCGTTGTCCAGTGAACCTAATAGGCTCCAGATGAAATAATGAAATGAACGTTAACCCCGTGCTTGGTAGTTTCTGTCTCAAAGGATTTACTTCACGTTCATGCATTATGTTCTAGAATGAACAATTCAAGCAACCATTTGAGCTACCTGCTCTTTTATGTCTCCTACGGGAACTGCCAGAATGAAACCTTGCCAGCCAACCCCTACAAGGCCATCTACGATGTGTACACTTATATGACTCTTGTCCTCTCCCCCCTCAACGTCATTCTAAATGGATTCTCTCTGAAGATTTTTACACACAGAATATGGAAAAACAGCTTAATGAGTTGCATCCTCAAGAGCCTGTCTATTTTTGAAACGTGCTTTGGTCTTTGTCTTCTTCTGCATACACTATCTCACGGCCTACTTGAGAGCTACGTTTCAGGCTCCGATGGTAATAAGTGGCTTGGCTCAGTTTTCAGTATTTCCACACAACGGAGAGTTGGCATTTTGGTAATGGCTGGCCATCCCCTCCTCAGTGGAGCTCTGTTTGCATTCCAAATAGCCCGAAACTGGTCCGTGGTGTTATTAGCGGCTTACCGTTATGATTCTGTCTGTAGGGGCATCGGCCGTGTCTCCGCATTTTCTCGAGTATCTATCCGGGTCATAATGAGCCTCGTCTCAGTGACGGCCTTTCTCATTGCTCTGCCACGAATCTTTGAAACCCGAACCTTCTTCTGCTACTCAAACGCTCAGATATACCAGGAAGAGTACCTGTTAGCAGCTAGTCCGGTCTACCAGATGGTTTTTATTGGTATTACCACTTTCGTGGTGCAGTCGGGTGGACCGGTCATTTGTGTGTGCGTGTTAAGCTTTTTCGTCGTACGACAAATCTCCCTGCGACGTAAGTACCGTCGAGGAAACCAGTCTGCACTGTACAAGCATGCCTCGATCACCCTGAAAGAATCATCCGATGACGCGAATGTGAATCGATGTGTGCCGGCGAGGCCAGTAGAACGATCACAGCCATCTGGTGATAAACTTATTCTTGCCCTCTGTTTCACCTTCTTTGTACTGGAGACACCGGCATTTTTCAGTAAGATTCTTAATGCCTATCTGCGACAGAATTTTCCCCTGCATGACGTCTATCTCTCAGTTATTGCAAATCTGCTAATTTACTTGGATTCCACCTTCAACGTATTCGTCTACATGGCCTCAAATCCAACCTTCCGGCAGGTGACACGCCAGGTGATTGGTGGAAACCGTTTCTGTTTTGCCCTCCACCTGGAACCGATGCAACCCAAACTCTCAGGAACGATATCTGATGCGAAGAGATCCAAGGACACTAGCCGGCAAGTCTTGAGAACCAGGAATACCTCCACCGAACTTACAACAGTAGACTCTGTCTTACATATACCAGCTCTTGTCAACACCAAATAAAACGAATTATCGCAGACATGCATGTACATATTTATACTAGTGCGGCCTATCAAATCAAGAATTTCTATTTTTACGATATTTCTGATAAAGACATTCGCTTGAATATATGTTCGGCTTTTCCAGTTGTAGGAAAGTTTTTTTGAAGAAAAACATAAACCATGGGTCGCTTTACCCTACATGTTCTTTTTAAGGTGTAATACGTTTTTAAGAATAATTATAACGTGCTAAAGCTGCGTTTGGTTGGAGAAAATGAAAAGGTTTTAAAATGAACAACGTTTACAGTGGATAGAAAACCACGTTCGTTATTTTACATATCAAACAGAGACTTAAAGTACAAGGTTAGCAAATATTTCAAGTGTCATCTTATAGTTTGGAATACGGACTTTCGTCATCAAGCAAAAACCAAATTAAAATAACTTTGATTTTGACTGAAGAAATATTTTAGCAATTGCACATTTGCAGTGTAACAAAAAACGTTAAGATATTAATCCAGATTGAATACACAAAACACAATCCCACCTTAGTAGAAGGTATTTAGGGCCTTATTCATTAAATTCCTCTAAAACGACCTGTAAGGCCGCAAAATATAGTGTTCGGAAACTATTAATTAAATACAGTATGTAAACAAATGAATTGCTGGAAACCTTGTATATATTTTACAATAAATTATTATTTAGGAACTTTTGGACAAATAGAGGTTTAGTTTGCTCAATAACTGCAGTATGAAAGTGGCGATAATAATATGTTTCCAAAGATGGTCAAGAAATAAGTCAACCGAAACAGGTTATAGTACCTACGATTATTTTTTGTAATTTGGTGATTATGGAGATGTGTGATGCATTTAATATTTTGTAGTTTTTAGTGTCCGCAGTTAACATCTTAAAAATTTTGGCGTCCAAAATTTATATTTAAGAATCCCGATGCGTGGTAATTATCTATAGGCATAGTTAACTGAAGGAATTGCTTTTTGAATAAATTGTACATTGACGTGGATAAACTGCGCTTAATATGCAAGTAATTCAATGCTGCGTCACACTATCATACCGTTCTCACCCATGAAATTCACAGCTTCTGGTCTTCTCATGGTCAATCGTCTGACAGTTGTTGTGCAGACTCGCGTGACAATCTTGAAATAGCACATGGATCATTCATCTTCCAGGTTTAAATACTGCTTGACTCGCCATCTCCATATTTACCGGGGGGTTTGTTTGAAACACATTTCAGCAGCAAGTTATTTTCGAGACACCTGTAGAGAAACAGAATCTCTGCATGAGTAGAGGCCTCTCGGAGGGTAAAGGTTTCCCATCGTCTGACGTATCGGAGCGCATTGCGCCCAAATAAATTGCCGATACAAGCCGAAATGTAAGTCTTAGTCAGCAAGTGAGAAGAAAGAAATGCGATCGCTGCGACAAGTGCTTTAGTCGCCCGACGTTTCGCATTCCAACTCGAACCTATCATCAGATATGGTAATTTGTACTCAGGCCGTTTCAGCATTAATAGGATGCAGTCCCTAAGATACTGCATGCTTATGGCAATTAAGGGCTTCCCCTTCATCGATGATGACTGCGCTCTGGTACGCTAATCTTTAGATAGTCGGCATGCGTGTCGTTATTCCCTGAAATTTCCTCACCCATGTTGTAGGTTGGGGTGATGATTGCTCTGCCAGCTGGCTCACTGGCACTGGCGTTGGAAAATGTGTTTCGCCTGAGCGCTCCCCGAGTGGTCGATTGGTCGGACGAAACTGAGTCTCAACTCCGAATATGGGTTGGGTAAGTCATTTCACTTGTCACTATACTGGGACCCGGTAACTCATGATTCAGGCAACACGCGGCTCACGCGATTATCACCTGGTGCAAGAATTTCTGTTTTATGGAACTTGAGTTTGAAGCCTGTTCTCGCCAAATGAGCCACGAATGGAGGTTCAGTGTCATTACGCCGCAATTGCTGCCGCTTTTGGCAATTAAAGTCCAAAGAGCTTTCTTTCGGTTTCTCCGACATAATTTCTTTGCCCTCAACTGTCGTCTAACAAAGAGAAAGGGGGCAGGGATTGAGGGAAGATGGAAGATGTTCGTGATAATGCTAAATCCACGCCTTCTCCCCATGGTCAGAAAGTGACGGTGCGCGTGCATGGCATCGGAACTAGGCCACGCCAGCTTAGCGCGCGATAGCACGGGGGTATGTCAACGTATTTGTTGCAGGATTTGGCGTCCGTCACTCAGGCCTTCAGCATTTCTCGCCCCAAATATTGCTGCGTTTTGTAAGCCATTTTTTTATATATTGTAAAGCTCAGTTCTCTGTAGGTTGTGTGGGTACCGAGGCCGTTAAGAAAAATCAACTGCTGGCAATTGTCAGCTACCATAGCAACTATTCAATGCACGGAAACGCGGCTGCGTTAGAACACTCTTCCAAAGTGTAACAAAACAGTGAAAGGAAGCAGGAAGGAAGAAAACGAGATCTATGGCATCCTCCGAAACAAATGACATCAAAATGACACTCCAAATACATTCTCGGCCGCTTCTACCGTAGGTATCTACAGGGCACAAACACAGGAGAAGAACCAGAACACCGGAAAAAATCTACCAGATTTCGTCGTGGGTATTGAGATGTGGAATGGCAAAGACGGCGTTCCGATAAAGACTGCTAGCTTGCTCGTACAGTGGGCCACAATACAGTAACATCTGAGCATTGGTGTACTCGATGGAATGTTAATTGAACTCCAACCATGGGTTTTCAAAAGCTAAATAAGTATATCAAGGGTCTTTTGGTAAATCCATACACTTAAAATGAAAGAACAAATCACTCAGCTTGTATTGACCAATATGAATTTAATTTAACCACAAAAGGCAATGAAATTTGGAGGGTTATTTAACAATGCATTTTAATAATTGTTGAGCTGTGTATGCCCTTAGAGACACTGCTTCATGCGTGACGTTAATTTATGAATGCTATATGCTTGTCAGTGCTTTTATCACGTAGGGATTGATATGAATCATGTTCGTTTTCTTTTGTTTCTGCTTGGCAGAAGACAAAATTAACTAAAGAGCGGCACCTCTTTCCTTTCACAGATTTATGGTTGGACAAAAGTAGCAAAGGTCTAGTCAGTGAATGAAAGCTTGCCATGCAATAATTACGTTTATTTGAAAAGTGCTATTTTCTCCTTAGAGGAATTTGCTTTCGCATAATTATTTTTGAATTTCTAGTTATGATGAATGCGATTAATTTGTGAGGCCTCCATGTACTATCCGTTAGTCTTCAGCAATTCATGAGGTATTCAGTAACTGTACACAGAGCAGAGTTTTACCATTTATAGTGATCAAAAATTCCAAATACGACGGTTATTGTATGCCATTGATTAAATATGGTTGGTTTAAGTTAAGATAAAAACAGATATCACACGTAAAATGATGCCTTCAATAATAGTTTGTGACAATCGTTGTGCTCATGAAATGGAAAAACCTCACAAATAATTGATATCTTTAAATTGTTTTTACAAAGCTATGTTTCAAGAAATTATCCGAACTTCCCGTTACTCTTTGCAGCAACGTCACTGAGGGTTTGAAGCATGCAACTGTGTACACATCTTAACGACTGATAGAACCCAAGTTTATGTCGCAACTCTATCAAACGCACTCTCTATTTAGTTCAACAACCAATTGTTTAACACTTGCACGGGTTGCAACATCGTATGTGACTAAATCTGTCCTACAAATGGGCAGTATGTATAAATTTAAATAGTTATATGTGTTCAATTGGGTGTCAGTTCTGCCCCCAAAAAGATTAAAAGAGAAACAACCACACAATAACTTTTAACGCTTGCCTCAATAGAAGAATAATCTGTTTGGTAGTGACTTGTTTCTGAAGGTTTTATACACGCGAAACTTGCGCACCTGAATCATCAAAACGTTGCGTGATTAATTTACGCTAATTATCTGTCAATAACGTAACAGTGCACGTTTTAGTATGTGGTACTTACCTACACGGACACTCGTTTCTTCAGTTTGCTCAAACCGAGTGGATAAACTACTTCTTGTATATTACTGCTCTCTGATAATTAAACACGGGGATCCCATTCAGGGTAAGTACAAGAAAAGAACATTGAAACTTGTTAACATTTTGTCCCAACAAATCCTGATGGATTAGTCCGTTTGCGAGCGACATGTAAAGTTACAAGAAAAACCCTTGAATTGATTCAACTAAGGTTAATAGAGTTTGAACATGATACTTCAATAGGTTTGTCACGTAGAGCATATTTCCTGTAACAGTTTTAGCTTTTACTCTGACTTTGGATATGAGAGTTTCAAATAGGATGAGATAGTTAACGCATAAATGACAAGGAATGTCCATCTTCATGATAATGAAAGCAATATACATTTTGAGTAATTTTTGAATTACCATATAATGATCCGATAAATTCGATCAGGTTTTATTTGATAATCCATAGATTCTGCTTTTAATTTAAACCTTATCCTGTGAAACCTGTGGATCTATAAATGCGTAGTGCCTAAGAAAGTATATTTTACCTAAAACATCATGCATTGGAAATTGCACGAACTTGAAATTTTTAATTAAACAAGAATCTGCACATTTTCTTCCATCATAATATGTAATTAATAATAAAAGTCAGGTCGGTTAATTTATACTTAATCGATATTTAACCACACGCACAGCGTTAATACATGACGGCTTTCTTTAGAAAATTTGAAATACTAAGAAAAATCATAATCAAGAACATTGAGCAACCATACATCCGCATGTAAATTTGCTATCTCATAAAATTTCGTCTAAAATTTTCAAAGGAATTTTATGTTGTAAAATACTGCTTAATGCGGGTTGTAATTTTAATCCCAAGACATTTTAGGCATATGAGGATTCCATTTTTGAACATGCTAAATGCAACTCAGTAAAAGGTCCAACTAAGGTATTATACATGTTTCTCAACGACTTCCAATGCGTTTTTATATATATATATATATATATGTATATATATATATATAAATGATAGTGTGGACTCACCGATCTGCTTAAGGAACATGCATGTTCCGTTGTTCCCTGAAGCTTAGACTAGAGCCCTCGCAGGCGGTCGCATAGCGACGTGTAGCATATGATTGAATATATATATATATATATATATATATATATATTGCGGAGGCGATCCTGCAAGAACTGGAAACGCAGGTGTTTCAGATCTACAAGTCAAAATTCTGGATGCGCTACGTAGACGAAACCTTTGTTATCATACACCGAGAAGCCAAAGAGAACTGCAAAAGGGATCTGAACTCGATTTTCCCACAGATTTAATTCACAATATATATATATATATATATATATATATATATATATATTTATATATATATATATATAATAGTGTGCGGCTCACCGCTCTGCCCTTAGGAACATGTTTGTTCCGTTGTGCCCTGGAGATCATATAAAAGCTCTTGCAGGCGCTCATATAGCGACAGGAATTATTTGTTGATAAAGTGGAACCGACAAAGAAAACAAAGGCCAGGATGGCCATTCTAGCTAATAAGCCGTCATCAGCCAGTTATACACAACCCTTAGTGTGGACCACCTGGTTTTGTCGGTCGCGATCGGAAATATGATTAAGTGAGTTAAGAACTATTAACTTCCACACGAGGAAGAAAAGAGAAATGATTACGTCGATTATCTCTGCATTTTCTTTATTACTAACACTTTGACTCGCCTGAAACTATCATGGTGCAGTATGCGTGGTGGCGGGACATTTTCTGCTTGGTCCTCCGTTCATAAGCGAGCGTTAAGTCACAATGTTTCTCTTTATTTTCACCTTAAAAGCAGCCACACTCACTTAGGATCCGAACTACCCTCCCCTTCTCTTTCGTTCGTTTGAAATTCTATTCAGTTCTGCATTGACCATGGAATGTGGTAGAATGCGTAGTTTTGGATATACGCTTACCTGCGTCTAAGCTCGAATCGGTATTTTTGTCTCTCTTTTGACACCATGTACGGGTGGGAGAGAAGTAAAGAGTGCGTTAGATGCAGCGTAATTCTGCTATCGTTGACATGTTATGCATCCTCACACATTAATCGCAAACTGTTGCTGAATCAGTCTGCATTAGGTGGTCTAGACACATACCAAAAGGTAATTTGAAACTTTAGACCGATGTACATTAGATATAGCTGAATAACCGCATAGTAAAAGTAAGCCACAAAGAAGCGGCAGAATTACATATTTTCGATATATACTAAGGTTATAAAATACACCAAAATAACACTACAAGTTCTAGCTAAAAGCATGTGGGTGTATTTAGCCAATATTCTGGCGCTGCATGAGTTCTGCTTATCGGTGAACTCACATTGCTCCTCCGAATCTACCATTTTTAGAAAATAATTAAGATCTTCATAATCGTCCACAACTCTACTTGTCTGTAAAGCATGCAGTGTAACTCGTCAGCAACATTGATAGAACCTAAACGATCAGGTTCTGCAATATAAGAATTTCATTCTTATGCACTCGCTTGATTAATCTTGAATATGTTTCTTCCGCAATAAATACAAATTCTATTTTTTATATTATTGCTGAGGTGTTTCGTCATTTGCATAGCTGTTAACCGCACTTTGTGACTATTAATTCAAAAACATATAACTGAAATCGCTAACGTGGCACCTATTCGGATTTTGAATTTCTTTTTCAAAAAGACATCAACATTATTGAAAAATATATCATTTTATTTTCAGCAGTCTTAAAGATCTTTGCATTGTAGATATTTCAGCGGTGCTATGAAAAATATCAATTCGCCTGGAAAATACAATCTTACTGCCATAAAAAATTAGGTATCAGATTTAATTCTGAGTTTTCGCAAAGGATTTTTCTCAGAATTATTAATTGAAATATTTTAAATGAAAAGAATTACTTCCGTTTTGTGTAATTTTGGTTAGTTGAGTTCCACTTAAGACCACTTACTTAACAAAGACAAAAGCATGGTATTTGCAATCTATGGACAAATGCTCATCTCAGTTAGGTTATTTACCTTTGACGACAGTAATTATTATTATTAAAAGTGGCTACGTGAGATATAAATGCGTTGTCTTCCTTAACTTAATACAACCTGGCTATCAAGTTTTCTTGCAATCTTAGGCGCATCCTCTGTGTGATTGTCTATCTTGCAGTACAAATTAAAGCATTTTTTTAAATTTAAAAAAGGGATGCTTATGTCCATCCCATTTCATCTCAATCGACTGTTGCAACTTCTTTCTTACCCATGTGCTGTACCATCCAGCCCACCTATTGGCCAACATCGGCATAGCGCATTTCTAGTCTTACCATTTGCCACACGAAACTTAAATTGCAGGTTAATTAAAATTCAGAAAATTTGACTAGAGGTTGTTCAAAACTTCTCATTAATTTTTACTACGATAGAGTAACATCAATGCCATCCACCTCAGTATTTATTTGGAAAATCCATAGACCGTTGCATAAACTTTCTCATTTTCATTCTTTACTGCTAATTTTTTCCTTTCTGAATAGCGTTTCAGTGTGGCAGTCAAATACAATACGACGATTTGGCATCGCTGATTGGGAATTAATATGATATCGATTTCTTCCGTCTGAAGTCACCACCTCAAATTATATGCTGAAGAAGGGTCTTCACCTATAATGTTTCGAGGTATTGGCCTATTTTGGAGATAAGGATTTGATCTGGAGCCATTCAAGGTAGTCATATATTGAAATATAAGCCAGCAAAAACAGTTCCAACAGGACAATAAATAATTAAAGGTGTTCATTTTGGTCATATTACAAGCAGCATTTCAACATAAATCGCTAAAAATCCGATTAACCTGACATTTGTGAAAAGGACCTTTGGATATCGAGAGTTATCACCCGAGTATTCTATCAGTGAGCCACGGGCTTACTTTCCCGTATGGTATGCTCTACAATATTTAACACAGTAGAATGGCGCATATAAATTTTGCTATGATACCAGATCATTCTGTTGTTGGTTACAGACGACAAATAAATTAGAACTGGTCGCCCTAGTCACCCGTTAATTTTTTTCACGTACCAAAACCTTTCATATATATATATATATATATAAATACCCGATCTGCAGCGATAATTTTTCTTCTTTTTTACCTTACTACTGCACAACTGTCACCACGCACAGCTATCAAGTTAGCTGCACCAACTCTATAAGCAGTACAGCGTTAGTTCGAAGCGGTCGTTTATTCGTCCATTCCTTCACACACACAACGATCGGAAATGATGGTATTAGAGAGAGGAAAGCAGGGAAAAGAGCCGATGGCGGAATCCTGATGGCCCTCGGCAGTTGCCTTTTATTCACGCGCCCTCATGTGTCACTTGGTTGGTGTGCATGAACCTCTGTGTTTGTCTGTGTGTGTTTTCTTCCACTTCCTGAGAGATGATTAATCGACGTCTGACTGCATCACCGGTATTCTTGACTGTGTCTTGACACCGGGCCCAGGGGGTAAGGGAAGCGAGAGAGTGTTAGAAACAGTGCAAGTCTAGTATCACTGAAAACTAATTCACGCACAAGCCACCGTCCCTGCACGACCATGCTGTGGAGGATATGGTAGACATCGTGTGTGTGTGTGTGTGTGTGTGTGTGTGTGTGTGTTTGCACAAGGTAATGGATCCTCTATGGCACGACGCTTGCTGGTCCTTTCATTTTCTCATAAAAACAAATCTTGCGCTTTTTGGAGGTTGACACCATAGCCAAGATGGAAAAAAAACATTGCTTCGAACACCCCAGAAACAGAATTTTCGTGCTGCGAGCAAAAATGCAAAAATTACTAGACATTTGGCCGTATTGGGAGAAGGCTTGCGATGAATGCGGTTTTTAAATTTGCGCTACAAACTACTAGTTGGAAGATGAGAGCTATCGTGAATGGATGTTGGATTGTTCAAATTACTTGTGCCCAAACAGTATGTCTAAAACTGGGAACCACCTCCGTTCATCAATAAAATGTAAGGGGATCCTATAACAGCATACCTCGTTCCATAGGATGAGAGTAATTCACTATTTTTTCAAACGTACATCCAGGCAAGACCGTCTGAGAAGTTAATTAAATGTACCTTTGACTGACCGGGGGACAAAAGCATGTTTGTTTGAAGCCTTTTTCCGGGTATGAATGTAACAGGTGTGCACGCAGCAGGATTTATTGGTTCAAACAAATTTTGTGACGGCTTATAAACTGCAACCCGGCTTTGAATAAAATATAATATGAATATAAGCGCCTTACAGTTTGAATCTGCTAAGAATGTTAATGCATAATAGCTCGGGTCATGGTTCAGTGTAAGGAGTGATATGATAAAGAATGTTAACACAAAACATCACACAGTAAAGTTACAAGAGGGGAAGAGTTAACACAAATAACACTTGCGAGTAAATCTGGGCATGAATATTACTAAGGCGATTGGAGATTGCATAGGTTGTGCATCTCTCATAATTTATAGGCTGCTTCCAAAGAGCTGAAGGTCAGAATTGTTCGTGTCCAAACATTACTGGGAAAGCTGAAGTGAGGACTATAAATGGACCACTGTCCGAAAGATGATTCGCAATCGAATATCACGTAAGTTCGAAAAGCCAGTTAGACAACTGTCCAGTGGTCCTGGCTGCCAATCGTCTTTGCCTTTGCCCAATATACTTTCAAAAGCAAATGGACTTGACTTCATACACACATCCCTTGCTCGGTTATTTGGAAGGCTTTTAGTATGAATGATTAAGACGAGTTCAACTACATTGGACGTTCTTTGCATGGTGCAGCGCAAACCTCGCTATATTTCTGTTTTTTGTAATTTAATGCCCTTTAAAAGGCAAGGATATCATGTAATATCAAGTTACTCTAATCTTCCGCAAGCAATATCAATTTGAGCAAGGTGAGCACATATTTTGGCGAGGGTACTGTTCAAGAGACAATGGTTTTTTTAAATTTTATGCGGATTGACAAACATAAGACATTCACCACCGAAAGATAGTCAACGTGGTCAAAATGTCACATGCTGTGGTTACACACCTGTCAGTTGCGTGAAGAAAAAGATTTTCTTGTTACCTTCAGTGTGAACCACCATACTGTTCGAATGTAAAATAAGGAATTCGAAATTAAAGCATGTAAATTGAATGACCAATCTTATGCAAACTTAAACGAACATTGTTCGTCTTGTGACATATTCGCATAATATTGCGAGAACGCCAAAATGCCGGCTTTTGAGTGCAGTTTGCTTTTGATGCCCTCATAATTTCGAATATGTTTAATAAGAGAAATGCCCAAAACTGTCATTTCTTATACTAATTGAACAGCTGGTCACGCATCATTTAAGTTTTATACTCGAAAAGGTAATCGTTCAGTTTTAAAAAAAAGGTTTCGAGTTATGAGAGTTTTTCAACCGTAAAATGCCAATTCAAATAGCCTCCTATCCATCTGTGTAACGAGGGTTCTCATGAAGTATGTAACAAAATCCTAATCTTGTGCAACAATTTTCTGAATACATGCACAATATCTTCTTATTAACCTTATATTTTTTTTCTTATCAAGAAAGCATATAGCTTGTAGACTGGAAATCCTAAACGCAAATGCTACGGTGGTTCAGGATCAAAATATTCTGGAATTAGAATAATTTTCCCACACATAAATAAACCCTATCTTTGGAGTATAAAGTATAAAGAAGTAGTGATTTCTACCAAATCATTACAAAAGAGCATAATTTTGCATAAATTTTTATCAAATCTACCTTAATATGTAAAGGCATTGAATATCAATATAAAAATCATATTACGTTTGGGTTCATTATTTATTGAGTGCAGCTTCTGAAAGCAGCTCGAAAGGCATACATTCAAAAACCGGCGTCGAGGTGCGTCCGAAATAAACTTGCAATAGGCCCCATAATATTGTATATTACAACCCCAAGAAAGTAATCCTTCCTAATCAAAAACACATTTAAGAATTCTGGGAAACTTTGCAGGAGATTGGTCATTTGGAGTATGTCATAGTCTTTGTCTTCGAATTGGGTAACAGGATGAGAATTCACTTTCCTCCTATCGTAGAGATTTCAGCTGTATGGTTCCAGCACACAAATAGTTCGGATTGTAATGGGGACAGGTGATATTCTACCAGAATTCTATTTATTTAATATTATTTTAGCTGCTACAACCAGTTTCATATAAGTTATCTTCATTCGCTTAGCCTATGCGCCAAAAGGAAACCGATATATAGAGAGGAAAGCAAAGAAAGTAGCAGCCGAATCTGACGAACGAAAGTACAACCTAAAACCCAAGAAGACCATCTTAATTATCACAGCCAATCACAATCAAGTAAGATCTAATTGTTACTCAACTAACCATTTATTAGATATTCGAATGAAGTAGAAGTCATATGAGAAAAGAGCTAAAGAAATAAAATCACACAATGAAGGTAAAAATGTCGCCTCAGGCAAGTATGAAGAGTTTTTACTTAATCGTCTGTAAAAAGCAATTCTTCCCCTTCATTTCACACTGATAAGGTTCGCATTTGAAAGATAACCACATTGGTATTTTTTGCACAGCGAAGGGGTTACAAAAAAACCAATCCTTTTATATGTTCGTCTGCACCGAGGTGGACTAAGAGGGGGATAACTCAACATATTTGGAACACAGAACCTGGCATAAACGATGTATCCTTTATTTTGTTACCTCTAACTTACTAAAATTAGAACCTGAAATATATGCACACACCGCAGCAGTGGTGAACTTCCCTTAAATTTTGCATGAGCATTTTCCAACGAAGAATTCCTTTAAGCAACCCTTCAAGAGATGATTACCTTCAATATGCATCCTATGCTTCTCTACTTTGTAACAAATATACTTCTGATTGGTTTGAAGACGTTAATGGGTACCGCCACCCAGAGTTGCAGCTGGTCTTGCGCTACCGTTCAGGAGGTACGCATTGTAATTGCTGTATAACGACGTATATCTTCCCGTGTCTCACTTTTGACTAGATAAATAGATTTTCTGCGAAGGGCCACGGGGTAGATATACTGGATCATAAAGTGGACCAGATCGGGACACTACAGGCGTTATTTAGGATGCATAAATTTAAAATAGCCCACACGGAGGTGCGATGGCACGCCTAGGCGCAAGCACTAGCTGCGCCCGCCAAATACACCCGATCCGATATTTCTGACTCGTTCTTGACACCGGACCTGGAGTCTGTGAGGGAGGAGAGAGTGCGATAAAGGCTTCGTAAGCAAATGAGCTCACGTGCACCATGTACAGGCCACATTTGCCGTGGAGTACACGGGCAATGTTGTCGGAATCGGTTATCGAATTCTTCTTTCGAACCGCAGTGACTCACGGTAGGTCTGCTTTAAGGGCAAAATTGCTTCTTTCATTTTGGCTTGAACCTCTGTTGCGGAGCAGTAATATGCACCTGGGGAGAGACAAATTATTGTTAATAAATATTACAGACCGAAAATCACCTATGTCGTTCAAATGTTCGGTGGGTTGATTGCCAAACCTCTGACGATGGGTTGGTGTCACCAACTTGAAAATTTACGAGTAAAACTCCATTTCCCGAAGAGAATTTTTCTTTTCATTATATATATATATATATATATATATATATATATATATATATATATATACATATATATATATATATATATATATATATATATATATATATATATATATATATACATATATATATATATATATATATATATATATATAGGCAGAATAACATGACCGACAAAGACTAGGGAGACTGAAATGGCCATTTCTGGCTTATAAGCCATCATCAGCCAACCAAACTTAACACCAAGCGACCATATTGTGCAGAAGTCCAACGCTCTACCCAATCTGCCACGTGATCGTCGTCTTGCCGGTTTCGATCGGGAATATTTACAATGGTAGTTCGGCGCGCACCGATCGGTTACAGGACTCACTCGTCTCGTTGTGCCTTGGGGCTAACTCTCAAGCCCCCTCAGTATCCGTAAGGCAGCATAGGATATAGTCAGAATAACATGACCGACAAAGACAAGGGAGACTGGAATGGCCATTTCTGGTTTATTAGCCGTCATCAGCCCAACAGCTCGCGAGCTCGAGCCTCGGGCGCCGCAGCGCCAGGGGTTGGGTATGGCTGGCTGATAACGGCTAATAAGCCAGAAATGGCCATTTCAGTCTCTCATGTCTTTGTCGGCCATGTTATTCGGCCTATATCATTAGTTGCATTACGGCTGCTGGAGGGGCTTGAGAGTTAGCCCCAAGGCACAACGGGACGAGTGAGTCCTGTAACCCATCGGTGCGCGCCCAACTACCATTATCATATATATATATATATATATATATATATATATATATATATATATATATATATGATAGTGTGGGGCTCACTAATCTGCTTAAGGAACATGCATGTTTCATTGTGCCCTGGAGCTCAGACTTGAGCCCTCGCAGGCGGTCGCATAGCGACGTGTAGCATATGATGGAATGGAACCGACAAATACAAGGTAGACCGAATGGCCATTTCTGGCTTATTAGCCAACATCAGCCAGTCATACCCAATCCCAAGTGTGGCACACCTGGGATTCGAACCCACGACCTTTGGTATTTGAGTCAAACGCTCAACCATTGAGCCACTGGCTCGTTGTTTTGTCGGTTGTGATCGGAAATGTGATGTTATTATGGGGCTCACCGATCTGCTTAAGGAACATGCATGTTCCGTTGTGCCCTGGAGCTCAGACTAGAGCCCTTGCAGGCGGTCGCATAGTGACGTGACGCGTATGATGGAGCGGAACCGCCAAAGACAAGGGAGACCGGAATGGCCATTTCTGGCATATTAGCCGTCATCAGCCAGTCATACCCAATCCCAAGTGTGGCACACCTGGGATTCCCTTTCCATCATTTTCCATTCCATCATATGCTACACGTCGCTAAGCGACCGCCTGCGAGGGCTCTAGTCTGAGCTCCAGGGCACAACGGAACATACATGTTCCTTAAGCAGATCGGTGAGTCCCACACTATCATCATATTCCCGATCATAACCGACAAAACAATGAGCCCGTGGCTCAATGGTAGAGCGCTTGACTCAAATACCAAAGGTCGCGGGTTTGAATCCCAGGTTTGCCACACTTGGGTTTGGGAATGACTGGCCAATGACGGCTAATAAGCCAGAAATGGCCATTCCGGTCTCCCTTGTCTTTGTCGGTTCCATTCCATATATATATATATATATATATATATATATATATTATTAACTATAATATGTATACTATATACTATACTATACTATATTCTATACTATACCGATATACTTTAGGTCCCTGGTCTCATAGATAGTGATGCCTGCTAAAGGCGAACACTGGTTAAGCACCCAAACAGCTCGTTTACTATTCTGAGCTTTTGAAATCGTACAGGAGTTCATCCTTCGAGATAGCAGAAACCAAAAATGACACTAATAGTGGGAGCAAACCGATCACTGATTGATGACGCAACTTGGAAGGGAGGGCTGTTTACGCCAGCGTCAAGAAGATACATCGATTGATCGTTTTCTCATCCATGGACCAGACTTCTATCAATTCTCGGCTCATATTGTTTATGGCGTGGGTAATTATGCTATCGGCTGCGAAGTTGAACTCATAGCCCATTTCGTTATTGTGGCAAGCAACTTGCGAGAAGTGATCGCCCCATCGCGCAGCCAGCTTATGTTCATGTACGCGCGATCCGAGCATGCGTTTCGTCCGACCTGTGGAGGTACAAGGACAATTTAGGCATGGAATGCGACCCACTACACTAGGTTTGTCTTAAGGATTTGATCGGCATCTGAAGTCTGATTTCCGCTTATTTTCCGTTGTATAATCCAAATACCGGTTTATTGTCCACAGACATGCAGAAGGACTTGGGCTCTCCGAAATTAAAAGAACCTATAAAATAACTTCCAATTTTTCGTCCCCAGTAGGCAATGTGTGGATCGATTTCTCGCAACAGACGAAACCTACGCTGTCCACATAGCACCCGGTAATAACTGATTGGCCGACGCAGGCTGGAATGTGTACTTTAACGAAAACTATGCGCTTGCCGTCTACGACGCCTTCGGCAGTGGTGCGATAAAGCAACCTGTTCATCAGATCTGTAAGAACGGTTTAAAAGACTCCTTTGTCACGATCTGCCAATTTCAGTTAGTAACTGAAACGATCACGTTGGGTTAGACAACTTTTCAAACACCCACCTGTTTAAATGTTCAGAACTGGGTTCTTGATGCTCCAGCGGTAAATTGATGTTGACTTTTGCACACCAGGATGGGTTGTTTATTAAATAAACGTGCATTGAGCATAACGATGATCACGCAGTGATTCAGACTGTCTACAATCTTGTTAGTTCGAGGTGTTTTTAGCCAGGCACATGATACTCAAACTGGCAATTTTTGCGGTTAATATCTGCGCAGTCCTGGAATTACAATCATAATGGTCCCACATAATTGGCCGAAATTTTGTTCCGATCTGCAGCAGGAATTAAAGGAGGAGGCGATAACAACTATGTAACCATCGCTGATGTTTTCGGATGCCCGGATAAGTGAGATAATGCTCCTATTACCCCAGAGACGTGTTAGTGCCTGAGCTGCTGCAAGAACGTTACAACTGTTTAACCAGACAACTCCTGGCAGTTCCCCTAACGCTAACCGCTTTAGTCATCACCAAAAGATAATACTTAAATGTGATAGAAATGATCATAGCAGATTCTGGGTAAAAAGTTAATTCTAGTGTAGCAGATAACGAGTGGCCATGACACTCACAAACTATTATACTTTTAGCTACGATAGTCTCTGAAGGTGAACCGTCGTGATACATTTTCCATGCCGGGTTCCTTGACTACCGAGCATTCGTGTAGTCTGTGCCTGTGAGCCTTTGTACAAGATTGCTTATGACTGGCAGACCATCCGAAACTGAAGAGTTTCTGCCACAGATGCTTTCGAACATGTTTTTCAGTAACGCACAATGACTTTGTTTTGAGTAAAGTAGTCGCACTAGCCACAGGAATATTGTGAGGATGTTTCAGGTCATCAAGGATTACTAAGGTGGTTTGAGGGTGTTTTGACACCAAACTCACAGGGTTAGTATTGGTGCCTTTTGAGTAGACGTAGCTTTCCGTTTGAAAGACGCTAAATGTAGGAAACATCAAGATCTAAGCTATCAAGTTCCATTAGGAAATGGTGATGATGAGCAGACCTCGGTTATTTGCTTTTTGATGCCGGGCGAGAGGATGGAACGAGTTCCCACAGTCGTCGTGTGTAAAATGGAGCAATTTTTGATCTCACACAGGCAGGTACCTCAGTTAAAACTGAGCCTTAACATACATGAAAGTGAGTGAATGATTTCGGAAGCAGGTTAAGCTCACTGATCAGTAATGTCAACAGCGATATGAAGCTGAATTCATTTTGCTTAAAAACATTACAACAGCATGAAGTTATAGTTTACAAAACTGAATCAAGACAATTCAAAATTATTTTATATGAACATCATTCTAGCGGCAAACATCCTGAAAAAAGCATGATAGCTTAGAACTAAAGGCATGCTGCAAGCGTTCACAAAAATGGTCCATTTGACTGAACTTGTTTTTACAAACCTCGTCCTGAATGTAGGTCTCTAATATGTATATTTGCTCCCCTAATTTCGAAAGGTACATTACTTTGCAAAGCCTGTTCTGTGGTCCAGCCAAAGTTTCCCCAGGGTCTGACCTTGGGAATATTCAAAGAACTATTGAAAGTCGAGTACACTCAGCTGGTTGATTGCTATTTATTAAGGAACGCTCACGAAGCACTAACGGGGCACACTCGTTTCCTCTTGCTTGGAGCTCAGTCTCAAGCAGCGCCAGCAGCCGCACAATCATATCCTGGGTTTGATTACCTTTTAAATTGCTTTAAGACCGGCATGAAGGTTGTTACCACTTGAACGGGGAAAAAACAAAAGAACTTCAACAAATGGTATAGTTTTCGTTCTTCTAAGGTAAGGTGCCACAGTTTGGGTGTGCTACGTATATATTCAGACTCACGGTCCTCCAATGGAATTAGATGTTGGCTATTAAATTACTTATCCAGTCCCTCCGTTTAGATTTATAGTAAAGGATAGAGGAAAATGAGGAAAGTCAGATGTTATCCTCGTTTTATGACTGGTTGTTCAGGATGGTGCAAAGACTTTCAACCCCTTCATCATGCAACATCCAATCAGTCAGTCAATCGAGAGAAAGCAATCTGTTTTGTGAATTCATTCTCATTATATGTGATGTAAACATTTAATTTGATTGTACGCCTGACGAGTGGTTCGAGTTACAGTTTTTGAAGGCGCATTCGTACTATCGTAGTTTTGCCCCCAGTTACATTTACTTCTATCACCATCTGGTCGACCGGTTTAGACGGATGCATGGGAAATGAAAGCCAGCGAGAGAATGAGTTGAACACTGAGGAATTCATTCCCACGCATTCCTCACTATAATAAATCTGATGCATTCGAACCCGCCAGGACGCAGTCGTTAGCCGAAAGGTTGTGAACTGATAAGGTAAGTCTGTGCGCTCTCTCAGTTATGTGATAGTATATAGAGTGCTGGTTTAAAATTCAAACTTACTCACCCCTTCATATTTATGGCAGCCTCGTCAGTTGAAATCACAACGAAACTTTGAGCAAGCCTAATTCATCTCAAGCGGACCAAACTGTGTGTGAGGCGCATTGAAGGATAGCTTACTTTGTTCGTTATTACACTGGAGGTCATCTCTGGTTAGCCTGTCCTGGTCGCTAGGTGGGTGAGGGTGAGAGACGGAGCGGCAGATTCCGCGCAAGCCTGATAAACTAATTTACGAGCAAATTAGCGTCCTGCGTCCACCACACTATGGCACACCCGGTGGACATCGTCGTTAGCAACAGTCGAAGGGCGCAGCAGCCCAATCATTCAACCTCCTCACTGATTTGAAAAACTCCGTTTTGACTGACTTTTTATATCGTTAGTCGTCTAGCTTAATGAGCTACGAGCTGCTTGCATCCAGATAAAGTAAAAGGCAGCCAAGCAAAAAGACGGAAAGATGTCCTCTGACTTTGTGCAAATTCTTGACTGCCTGATCAGACACGGCCGCGGTATGGGTAAAAACTGCCACCCGAACGATACAGAGGTGCAATGTTGGGCGGCTATCACATACATTAAGAATTAAGCCCCTGCTAACTAGGGCCCTGTCGTTCCAGTTATGCACATCAATTAGAAGTGCTTCACAGTCTGTGATCCGACGGTGATCTATTAAGTAACTTTTACTAAGTCCGCTCTAGACAATTGTAGGATTCGGCCTAGTAAGTAAAGACATTGTCCCAACTTCAGTGTCTTTCTACTAAGATGTTAAGTAACCCGTAGATATCGGTAAATTACGACATGTTTGTTCATTATATTCCGTCAAAATACAGCCAATCTGCGGCACTAAATGATAAGGTTTTGAAATTTTGTTGTCACTGAAGTAAGAATTATGTTTTTCAATCTCGGTGTCTATTTTTCAGAGTTAAGGGCAAAACGTTGTGTAAAATGTTTGTCTCTGTCATAAGGAAATTGTCGTAGACTTTAATTAATTTTTAATACAACTTGTAGAATATAACAGACGCTGATACTCCGTAATATATATCTTGAACATTTTCTGAGTCACATTTCACTCCTTCCAGTAGATAGAATTCTGTTTCTGTTTAACTTAACAGTTGTTTTAATAGCCTCACTTATTGTCAAACATCTTTAATTTGCACTGAATAAAAACGAATGAATAGCGACTTAGAAAGTAAGCAAAGGGACTTTTTAGCGCCACGATCATTAGTTGTCTTCTACCTACGTAGTCGGCCTTTTGGATATAAACTGACATTAAAACTTTCAAACGTACTAAAATCATTGTTTTTATTGTACGTTATTTTTTCTGGTGATGTGCAGACTGAAAACACTGTGGAAATGGTGATGCTTCGAGCATATTAGCACCAACGCGTCTAACCTTCTTTTTTAATAAAGGTTCACCATTTATGACGTTCCCATTTTACGAATGGGCTTAATATATTCTTTTGGGGTTCAAAATGTAATATTGGGACACACAAATGGTTAAATTATACTTTATATACTAGTGAATTAATGTTTTCATTATTAACAACCCTGTTGTTTAATAGTCGACGTAGTCCACTCTATTATGTTGTACTCCATTTCGTCATAAAATATGAGATTTTCTTATAAAAAAGATTGACTGACAAACAAAAATACGAGTCCCAAAAATAAGTCGATAAAACGATGCGATCCCTGGAGCAGAAAGTTCATTATCCTGACTTTGTCGGTGTATACTTGAAAGAAGCATCAGCAACGAATCCAGATGCGAGTAGTTCATACACTAGGAGTTGCAGCATTTATAGGATGCAGTCGCTATGCTACCGCACACCTTATTGAGCATAGTTGACCTTTGGTGCAGCAATTACTTGAAAACCGAGATCCGAGTCACAAATAATTGAAATTTCATCAACCATGTTGACGTGATGGTTGATCAGCCATCTGCCTCACTGATGCTGGCGTTGGAAGATCTGTTCGTCTGCGCGCTCTCCGAATGTCTAGTTTTGTGGATCAGCCTAAGGATGAGCACTGCATATGAATTAGGCAGGTCACTGCACCTTTTGACAGGCTGGAGTCAAAAAAGGAAACCATCCCGGGTGAAGAGGAAGCCGTTAATTGTCCAAGGTGTGTGGTAGCATAGTGACTGCATGCCCATCAACGCAATGCTTAATAATAGCCCCTATGTGGGGCTGTCTCTGAAGATGTGCTTCAGCTACAATCGGAAAGGTTGGGCGATAAAATATTTGTTACAGTGATCAGACCTTCGTTCTCTTTAGGTTGAGACCAATTAAATGAACTTTCTTGTTGTTAAAAAGTTAATTCTCATGATTCAAAATAGGTTCAATGTTATAAGTGGTTTTTTTACGATTAATGTATGATATGGGGAGCCGTATAAGGTTTTTGCAAAAATAAGGTGCTTTGCATTTACGTAACAAAAACATTGCAATTCAGGAAGCAACCTCTCAGATAAACACTCGACGTTTGTCATATTGGAATAACAGCGTGCATACATGCAACACACAACTTATCATTTGAGATTGATGGAGACCTATAATATGCGCTCTCATTTTAATTGCACCATATTAGACAAATATAAATCCACAAAAGTTGTAAATGTAACAGAAATATGTCTTAAATTAAATGCAGAATATCTTTTTTCAGTTCTCTCTGAGGAATATTGAGCTGCCACAAAGAGCCGTCTACGCATTTTGCGTTGCAAACTGTACATTCTTCCATTAATTAGCCTTGAAATAAAAGATCGTCTGGAGCAATGAAGTTCCAGGTTACATAATTATTTGATATTTTACTTGTTTTCTACAAATCATCCCATTCGTTTGTTGAGCTTCCGGTAAAATTTCCGGATAAAGTAACGGGGAAACCTTCTTAACTTTGGTAGATGGCGCTCGTGGACAACGAAACGAGACTTGCTCGCCCGGTTGGGCTTTGATGCTCAATCATAGTTCCCTAGGCAGTCGTAAAGTCAAAAGAAAATCTCTTATAATAGCACCTGTTATTTAAAGTTATAAGGGAATACTGCATATCATATCCCCAAGTGATAATTTACGTCTAAGGCGAACCGTCAGGTATTGGAGAGGGCTCTCACCCATATCGCTACCTGACCATTTCTGGCTTATAAGTCGTCGTCAGTCAACCATACCTAAGCGAAGGTTTTGAAAAGAACTGAGGCTTTAACATGCACGCTTGGTAATAATATGGGCCTCAAAATATAACCGACATAGACAAGGGAGACTATAATGGCCATTTCAGGCTTATAACCCGTCGTCAGCCAGGCATAACCTAACCCAGTTTATGGGGCATTTAGGCTCCAACGTGCGCCTTAAGCACTGAGCAACGAGATTTTTGTCCTGTAGGTTGCGACCGAACATATTAACAATCGTAGGGCAACGCTCACCGATCCCGTTATGGGATCTAATCAACCCATAGTGCTTTGGAACGCATGTATAGTCTGTTTCTGCATATATTATTATTCCATACGCGACTGTTTACGGGCTCAAAGAACCAAGTGAACAGGCACGTCTTGGCATTGTTCGTATTTCCAATGAAAACCAATAGGAAAACGACCCCATGTCTTAAATGGTAAATGGTTGGACTCTGCAGTATTGTGACCAAAACAAAGCATACAAAAGTAATTCAAGCAAACCTCTCAGATAAACACTCGACGTTTGTCATATTGGAATAACAGCGTGCATACATGCAACACACAACTTATCATTTGAGATTGATGGAGACCTATAATATGCGCTCTCATTTTAATTGCACCATATTAGACAAATATAAATCCACAAAAGTTGTAAATGTAACAGAAATATGTCTTAAATTAAATGCAGAATATCTTTTTTCAGTTCTCTCTGAGGAATATTGAGCTGCCACAAAGAGCCGTCTACGCATTTTGCGTTACAAACTGTACATTCTTCCATTAATTAGCCTTGAAATAAAAGATCGTCTGGAGCAATGAAGTTCCAGGTTACATAATTATTTGATATTTTACTTGTTTTCTACAAATCATCCCATTCGTTTGTTGAGCTTCCGGTAAAATTTCCGGATAAAGTAACGGGGAAACCTTCTTAACTTTGGTAGATGGCGCTCGTGGACAACGAAACGAGACTTGCTCGCCCGGTTGGGCTTTGATGCTCAATCATAGTTCCCTAGGCAGTCGTAAAGTCAAAAGAAAATCTCTTATAATAGCACCTGTTATTTAAAGTTATAAGGGAATACTGCATATCATATCCCCAAGTGATAATTTACGTCTAAGGCGAACCGTCAGGTATTGGAGAGGGCTCTCACCCATATCGCTACCTGACCATTTCTGGCTTATAAGTCGTCGTCAGTCAACCATACCTAAGCGAAGGTTTTGAAAAGAACTGAGGCTTTAACATGCACGCTTGGTAATAATATGGGCCTCAAAATATAACCGACATAGACAAGGGAGACTATAATGGCCATTTCAGGCTTATAACCCGTCGTCAGCCAGGCATAACCTAACCCAGTTTATGGGGCATTTAGGCTCCAACGTGCGCCTTAAGCACTGAGCAACGAGATTTTTGTCCTGTAGGTTGCGACCGAACATATTAACAATCGTAGGGCAACGCTCACCGATCCCGTTATGGGATCTAATCAACCCATAGTGCTTTGGAACGCATGTATAGTCCGTTTCTGCATATATTATTATTCCATACGCGACTGTTTACGGGCTCAAAGAACCAAGTGAACAGGCACGTCTTGGCATTGTTCGTATTTCCAATGAAAACAAATAGGAAAACGACCCCATGTCTTAAATGGTAAATGGTTGGACTCTGCAGTATTGTGACCAAAACAAAGCATACAAAAGTAATTCAAGCAAACCATTTTGAAGCCAAAGGCTGTACTAAACCACGGCAGACGTTTTTGACGTTGTGGAAAAAGGGAATTGGTAGACAAATAGACTGCAGTTCACTTAAATAACAAGCTTATGTTCAAATATGCTCTTAAATGGATGATAATAACTGTAGACTGTATTTTTTGTTGGGAATCATCTTAAGCACTTCACTTAAAAATAGGCAGTAACATCAATACTAACGTTTTTATTATCATGGTCGACCACGAACAACTTATTGTGCATCATGTACTGATTTTAGCACAGGATTATTCCTGCGTACGTAAATATCTGCTTTCCTTGGGTTACACGTAAGTGAGCTTTTCCACTTTTTCCGATATAATTCGTACTTACCGAGTTTCATCTTATCTGGTTAATCGGCTGTGCATTTTACGGAAACCTGTCTCATCACAGTAAACGACAGGCCTGAAAATCCATGGGTTGAACTTAACCCCAATAATTTGGCAACCAGATTGTTCAGTGCAAATTAGTGGTGAATGCTAACTGGCAAAATATGCTTTTACTTCACCGTTATATTCATAACTTACTCATCTCTACACATTTAATAAAAAATAGGCTGGTTACACATTCACCGTTCTAATGTGGGCTAAGCATCCCGGCAGCCTAAGAACTAAAAATATAGCCTTGGTAAAGTCCCTAAACTGAAAGAAGATATGTGAGGATTGCAATTTTGGTTTGCTGCATTTGACTGATTGAGGAATTTCTCGTAAATTCCAATAGACAGAGAAGTTATGGGATTATGTTGGCATATCTTAAGCTGAAAATGACGGGTTTTAATTCATTTCTTGTTGCGAAGTTTTTCCACTGTTTGCCTTAACCAGCATATTCAATAAGATAATCAAAGAACATTGCACATTTCTCGTTAACAAACTGTTTTTTCCCTTTATGTTTGCTAAGGTATGCATGTTAATAATTAGTCATGAAAATAGACAATATTAGGATTTTTTACTGAAAGGCAACATCAGAGTTTGAAGGGTTTATTTTAAAAAATCTTTACGGTAAGATAAATTTGATAGAATTGTCGTTTAAATTGTCGTTTAAATTTTTCTGTCGTTTAAATTTGCTGCAACAGGTGTAGAGTGTTGGGCACAAATGTTCTTTGAGGTTTTACAATACGATTTGCAATAGTCGCCTTTTGAGATCGTTGTTGAATAATTTTTGCCAATAGGCGTTTACATATGGCCTACACCCATACCCTTCTTTCAGTTTTTCTGACTTAAGTACTGAGTACTTCAGCAAATGTAACCGAACGATAAGTGAAGTGACTCTGGTTAACCATTTTAAAGTCATTGGTTTAACACATAAATTAAGAAAGTAAAAACCATGTTTCTTGGTAGAGCCAGCCGGGGTTTAATAACCCTGCCATAATGAGTCAGACTTCTCCAGCAAAATACCAGGAACAAAGCGAGTAGAATAAAAATATTTGTGGGTATTGAACGTTATGTCAAACATTCCTTTCACCGGTCAGCAAGGGGCAGGCATATTTTGAGTAAACTTGGACATTATTTAGGGTAGGCACGACAGAATTATCTCTACTCAGATTAGCGAATTTCCACTTTTACCGGTATATGGTTAACCTATTGCGAATGCATGTATAAATTTTGAATTGCAACAAGATCCTAAGGTTGAAAACTGTTGATAAGTTTTTAAATAATAATAGATAAAGATAAAAACTGGCTTGAATACCTGCCAGGCTGGACAGGACAAGTAGTAAATTCGAATTCGGTCAAGCATCAGACAAGCGCCCTCATCACGCACGGCCAGACGAATCCAACTTTGGTGAGCCATCGGTTTGAAGCGAATGAGCCAACTTGTTACAGCATCAGACTGCGAAGTATCCGCGCTCCATTTGGTGTCAGACGATATAGTTGCCAACTTCTTGAAATTCTAAAAAATTCCCAATTAATTAATTCAACAGAAATATGGCCGTGCTTTAGATGTACTGTCGATTTCATTATTTGATGATTGGAGGCTTACATTTGTGTGTTAACGTTTGCGAAAAAGCTTATACGACCAAGATTAATAAAAACGTCATATTTTTTATCATCTTGCCATAAACCATGATAATTAAATTGGCATAAGGGCTGCATTTTCACCACCTTAATTCCTTTTCAGTACAACCATTTCTTCCCTGGTTGCTTATATTTTTCTATGACGGATGAGTGTCAAACAAGGTTCTCAGATCACAGTTAAACATATATTTATAGCCCTTTATATGTGTTTTATGCTCGATATCATTGTTTATATTTTGAAAAAATCGTCACACCCTTTATTCATACATATTCATATCAGGGTATAATTACCTGGGTAGATACGTTTTATCATCTGCAAATATTTATCTGACACCCAGTATTAAAGTCCTGTTATAAAATTAATTTAATTACTATTTTAATGTTAGCGTGTAGCATGATGTAGCATGTTCTTATCTTATCATGCCTTTTTTGATTATAACTGGAATTTGAGCACATCTTTTATTCTGATATTCAAAGGATTTTTTTAAAATTGAGAAAACTTTGACCAATTAAAATAATTGAGAGGTCTGCGTGTTTTGGCAAAACGCTCAAGAGTGTATACATATCACGTATTTTATTAAGTGCACTTCAGTAAAAGACTTCTTTTATTCTACAAGAATCGCAAAAATGTGCATCATTGGTTTCACTTTCTTCTCTGAAAATGCGCTTAAATACACATTTGTATGATGAGGTGACACTCACCGATCAAGTTCCGGAGCATACGGGTTTCTTTGTGCCTTGGGGTCAATCTAGACCCCTCTCAGTCAGTTGCATAATAGCTTGTAACGTATGCATATGATTAAGTACTGATATATACTAAAGAAGACCGGAATGGGTATTTCTGGCTTTTTCGCCATCATCAGACAGTCATACCCCATCCAATATGTGTACTACCTGGGATTTGGTATGAATGGCTGTTGCTCACGCAGTTCTGGAATGGTGCAGAGCGGTAAATTAATGGAAGCAGCCCTTTTGCAAGTGCGTGTGTTTCAAGACTGTTGCCGTTGCCGGTCCCACCAGTGTACATGCAAGTTTTCATGCTGATAATTAAACGCGTATGTGGACATTATTGCTGTGCATGTATCGGTGTTTGAACAGCACTCTCTTCCATCTCCAGTCTTCGGGATTCTATCTTGACACAAGGACCAAGTGTTGGAGTGGAACAGAGAATGCGATGGACGCAGCACAAGTCCGCTTTCGCTTTAATCCAGTGCAAGTCTTCTTCCCTTGCCTTAAAAACCGTTGAATAAGAAGGAACATCCATGATCTTTAGCCAGCTCAGTGAACACCTTACTATCATAATTCATAGTCCCGATCGCAAACCGACAAAACAACGGGCCCGTGGCTCAATGGTAGAGTGTTACACTCAATGACCAAAGGTCGCGGGTTCGAATCTCGGGTGATTCTACACCTGGGATTGGGTATGACTGGCTGATGATGGCTATTAAGCTAAAAATGGCCATTCAGTCTGCCTTGTCTTTGTCGTTGCTGCATCATACGCATTTCTATTTTTGAATTTTTCGTCGTCCTAACATCAAAATACCTTTTTATGCAAATAGTCAAACTCATCATACCTAACGACCTGGAAACGGTTTTGGTTTGATTGAATGTTTAGATTTTTCTCAATCTATGACGCTTTTCACATGCAACGTAATATCTTATTATTTACAAGTATAACTGTCTCTTTTTGCATACAAACACTCGTGCATAAATCTTCTCAAATGCACGAACTTCGATTTACAAGGAGGGTTAATTCGGAGCTACCTTCTACAAAAATTAAAACATACTTTCTTTTCAAGTACTTTAAAAATAGGTTTTTCTAAAATTATAACACTCTCTTTTCCAAATTTTTGGCAAACATTTTTGAATTAAAAAATGACTTGGCGAGCATACGCGCTGCTTTCGAAAGTAGTGCATATGCTAGCCAAGTCGTTTTTGGCATCTTTTAATGGGAATTTTCGCATCATCGAATTGGTTTTCCTTAAATTAAAACCCACTTTAGAGGCAAATCACGAAAGCAGAAGGGAAGGGAAAAAGTGCATCCAAAATGATCAACTAGCCTTAATCGTGGGTTGGACTTCTGGATCCCATTCAAGGTCATCCGTGGGGGTTCCCTTTTGAAGGTAGAGATCAAAGTGTTCGCGGCATCCAAGAAGATTATGAGTCAGTTCGCGGTCGGCGCAACTCCGCAACATAAAGAAGATTTGCGCGTATACACTAATAGCACGACCCACTTGGATGCGTGGACTAAACAGCCAGAAATCACTCCGTGTTCCGACATTACCAACAGATGTAGCCGCAGCAGCAGAATTGCTATCTCGAGCGCTACCGTTTTGCAGGTTCATTAAGAAGGATGAAAGTCCAGGATTTGGAAGCACTGGCTCGCATAGTCCGTAGACACGATAGCCGGCTCCTGGACGGCTCTGTTGGCGCCACTGTAACAGCAGTTAAATAAGGCTTTTGTAAGTCTTGGAAGCTAGAGAAAACTCAACTTTTAAAACCTTTTTCATGAAGCCTTCAAGCAGTCCAAATAAATGGAAAATGCTAGTCTTCCTGAGGTCCAGTTATTTTTGGCTGTGTGTGTGCAAAGATAAGTTGCTTTTAATAGTTAGGCAGTGAAGATGCTCAAATATTCCTCATCAACATTATGTGTGCTCACTTTGGACAGACACTGAACTATAGAAAATTACAAAATTACTCGTAAAAGAATTAACTGCAATGTTGCTTTTACGTTATGAGAGTTGTTGGGTAACACAGAAAATAAACGATAGGTTGTTATCCAAAGAACATCGGTGTTAAGAATGAAGGTTGCAACCTTACATTGGAAAAAGTAAATTGGTGAAACAAATAACAAACAGCATACATATAAGTCAGTAAAGATTACCCCAATGTTATGCGGTGTGTTTTTCGTCCAGCCATCCCAGTTTGTCTCTCGGGAGTCCATTAGCACGGCTGAAGAAGAACATTTAAAATTTACCACTTAGCAAACAATGTTATCAGCTTCGCGTCATTAAATGAACGTCATATGTGAAAGTTACCCGCAAACGACAGTTAATCAAATTAACCTGTTCATGAAACACCTTCAATCCTCTGCGTGCTGTAATCCTTAAAGAATAATTAATATTCTGTCATGCCAATTGGTTTTAACACTAAGAACCAATTGAAATGCTTGATGCATAATTCTTTTGGCTGATATATGATTTTTATAGCGTGAACAGTAATGCATAAACACGTTTTTAAAGTAAGATTTCATAATTATTTTGTATTCAATTACCGTATTTAATAATAGTGCTGTTATCTGAGTCATTTTTTTGAAAATCAAAAAAATTAATATCAACATAATTATATTACTCCTGCTAATAGTTACTGAATGTACATTCACGATGAGCATCCGTTTCTCAACGACTCATTAACAATAATGCTTTCTAAATCAGAGAAATAAACCATCTGGAAGGCTCCCAAATGAGATTGTGTAACTTGCATTGAAACACAAAGCTGTTCATTTTCTTTCAAACCGCCCTGCTTTTTACATCCACAAAACATTAATAACTTTATATTAAACTTATATCTTCTTTAAAAATGTTTGTTTTACGAGTACAGAACCCATAGCGGATTCATGCTAGCTAAACCCTGTATCTTGAGTACATAATAATATCATATGTGTAATTCGTAGGATCGTTGTGAGTCCATTCCTAGCCTTTGTTACTTAGCCTTTTTAACCGATATTGTTATGTAGCATTCACATGCTTTCGACTGATGATACCTTGCGGTGGATTTTATCAAAGCCGATTAGGTCAAATCCTTTAAATGGTGCGTATGAAAATGAAAAGATAACTGCACATCTGAAAATTAAATTTCCTGTTTTGCAACACACAGATAAAATACTGAGCTTACATACAAAGAGGTCCATTAACATCTCATTGGCCTTACTTGGCAGGTTCAGTAAAGGAAATCTTTAGTAAATTAGGGCATGCAAACAAATTGGATGCGGTTGGCGCTTTGACCAAACGCCCATCGCAATAAAATTTAAGAAACTGATATATTTTGAATTTTTTAAAACTCCTTAAAGGTTACATATCATAAAATTTCCATTCATTTTAACACACATTTTGGTGGCCTTAGTTGTCCTGCGATGATTGTGCGGGCAGGAGTTATAAACAATAAAAGTTAAAAATATAGATTTCTTTGAGATTGAAAGTGAACCTCGTGAAAAAAACAAATCCGACCCACTACAGAAAAGTATTGCTTCTTCACGATTGCATACATTTAGCTCTTTATTCAGCAAAGTCATGCATTCAGATTTTTTTAAATAAAATAAAAACGAGAATTTGATAATATTAATATAAAAGCAGCTGGGGAACGATTGGAAAAAACAGTTTTCAAGATTTTTCAAAATCAAAATTAACAACGTTTCGCATATTAATACCTCAATTAATCACCGTTTACCATTTCCCAATGCATATATATTTACCGTTCGGCACATAGATTAATAAAAACACAAGCAGAATATTCTCCTTTCTTTATCTTAAGTCTTGATGCACTGCGTTACAGTGCATACCTGATTTTTGTCTGAACTTAAAAGTCCACTTATCAAATTGTGTAAATGACTACGCTTCTAGGAATTATTGCAACTTTCTCTGCAAAGAGATCTTATCAAATTAACGAGATTAATCAGGCATTTTAAAGGACAGAATAGGCAACTTGGTTTCGCTCCAGAAATTGTGTTATAATTATGCCCTGCGAAAAAATACGCTTGTCATCATTCTTTTATTTTAAATATAAACGGTAATCTGACATTCTAAAAGTACAACAATTGTTTTCAAAAGTAGTCCAGCGTGTTTTGTCTTTACTTCCTTCTTTGTTCCTTTAATTTAAAAATATTATCTATTTATTCGTAACCTTTCGGACGTAAGAAAACTTTCCACTTTCCAGTCATGGATCCCTTCTGAACATTTTCTGAAAAATCGTCTTTTGGAACCTACGTCGCTTCAATGGAATTTTAAATGTCATTATAAGGTCTTAGAGGAACGTTTTAGTGACAATGGTAAGGGCAAAGTTAACTACGCGTTTGCTTGCTATTAAAACCGCCTTGTTTTGTAGGTAAACACATCTACAGTTTCGGAATACAGATAATCAAAGCTGGCAAGAATTGTCGGGTAAGGATGACCATCAAAATCCTGAAATCACTAATAAAGATGAGTTAGCTAACTTAATTTGTCATTAACAATGACTTTAAATACCTTTGACTGCTCATTAATCTCAATTATAGAAAGCTTCGTCTAGGGATTCAAAATAATGTTATATGAGTTTGTTAAAATGTTTCTTTTCGGGCTGTACAAACAAAGGAAATTTACTCGGATGTGATAAAATGGCTGTTAGTGTACGTGACATCAACAAGCATGGATGTCATATTTGCTGCGATTTATATGAACCAGATGTAGATGTGTCGATATAAAAACTACTAAATCAGTATGTATCCATTGGCAGCGTGCATTGCGTTCTTGTATTATTTTGCCCCCAAACTCAGTTCGTCTGATTCTTCCGAGAAACTAAGAAATAGGCAATGCAACTCAAAACGCGAAGAGAGTCGGTTCAAAGCCTACAGGCGGAAAATAACTTCTCTATAAACAAACTATTTGATCGCAGCGAAGATCCTTGGAACGTTTGTTTTACATTGGGTTTGCATTTCCTCTATGCTCACATTAACCTTAGGAATAAGGAAGATTGCATCTTTGTTAAATATAAATCCAGCGCAGCCATGGATCTCGCGATTTGCGGTAGATTGATCAAATTACTGCTTGTATTTCGTTAATTATAAAGGATTGCAACGACACTTCAATTGGAAATGAATTTTCTTCTTCTTAAAAATACCTTGTGATCAAATGGGGATAATTTAAAAGTTTTGGACATGGCATTATGAAATGCGTTTCTGAAATCATATCGACCGACTTTGATTATAAGCACATGTTAATAAGCAAAGTGGACAAAACTTGTTCTTGCCGACTTCTTAATCAGTCCATTGACATTTATCTGTTAAAATGATGCCCAGTTATTTGGTGTGAACCTACAATTTTAAACTTTAGTCATTGGAACTTAAATTTGGAGAACGGCGCCTCTTATGCCGATATGCGCTTCTAACTATCTGTGACCCACTCGTCGTATGAATTTAAACCCTTTCAGAGCAATGACACTGTTGTTTGGAACGTGACGACAGGTGCCGCTAATTTAAGGAAACAAAATCGATTCTGCCATCTTAGAAGCCATTGACTGTATTTGGATTAAATTGGCATCAAGGCAACCTTCAATTGCAATCACGCGAAATTATAAAGCCGAAAATGGGTGGGAAAAACGAGATTTATAAATCAATGCTTTGAATTGTTCTACCAACAAAGGCAACAAATATCAAGATATGATAAATGTGAACAAGCAATTGTTTAAAGCAATTTTTAAAAAGTTCTAATGGCATAAGGGACATCCATTATCTTTCAGAACAACAAATTGGTCAAAACAAACGGTTCCGGGGATACGTTTATGATGTTTCGTCCTAAGTCAGGAGTCATCGACCGAAACGCACATTCTGCTATCGGATACCATAAACTAAGTCCTTTTAGTTACACTCGATCAAATTTGAACGTCATCCGGTAGCCAAAGTTCAGAAAACACCTATTGCATATTTTGCTAGTTCATTAAATGTCAAATTAAATTCCGAAATGTGTTTTATATTCAAAAAACTTACTTAAATTGACTTGTTATTTTTAGTATTACGCTGCCAAGTCTCAAGGTAATTAAGGCACTTTAGAATGGTTGCTTTTGAAAAGGTTTTGTTTTTACGACCTAAAAAGCATACTCTGAAGAATTGGCTACTTGAATAGTAGTATGTGTTTCCAAATATATGTTTGTTGTCCTACGTATTTTTTGCATTCATTTGGTAGCAATTTACGTCTTCTTTAAATTTTTGTACTTAAAATAGGGTCTTTTAGGCTTGAAGACATTTGCTGAAAATTATGAAACATATAGTCCATGAAACGCTCGCTCAAGGTGCTCAGACTTCCTGTTGTATGCATTTTTGTCTAAGGAAATCTCATATTTCTCAATGGTATGTGGAAGAGGTCGCACATTGCCCACATGCTTTTCGTAATGGACGTTGATATTGTTGTATATCCTAAGGGTAACATGAATAAATACACCAATATTATGTATAAGGAATGATAACTAGATGGTCTTAAAAATATCTTATAATTTTTTAATTTTTAAACTAAAGATATCTTTTGAAATAAAATCCTTTAGCAATTTTTACTTTGCTACCAAATGCATGTAAAAAATATTTTTTACGAGTTTTTTTAGCAATTAAATTCAAATTCATAAAAGTATTAAGAATCAAGGAAACGAATGTATGTTAATTAAATAAGCATCTTTTACTGAGTATGCGCTTGCAGTTTATCAGATAGAAGCTCTTTCATAGAGCAGTATCCTTCTGTTAAGGAAATACCTACAGGTAAGACTTCACCTTATTCATATTAAAATCCCTATTAACGAATGTGTTCAAGTCGAAACCACTCTTGCTGAAAGTGTAGCAAAAGTTATTTTAAAATTTTGAAACGCACCAATTGCCATTTGGTGGATATTTTTAATTTCTACTTAATCCGCTTACTAATAAAGTAGGCGAGTGACAGTATTATACAAAAATTATGCATCAAATTTTGCTTATTTGAAGTCAACCGGAGGCCATTTGCTTGACCCGATTAACTTACATCTCATGCTCCCACGTGAGATTTTACCCACCAACTTGCAATTTAAATAACAACAACCGCATTATGATTTGTTAATAGGTCTTGTGACAGATTTTCCTAAATCAATCTGATTCATTTGTTGAGTAATTGGTGGTCTTGGTGGGTTTAAAACGTACGGCAGCAAGTTCACGGATTACTACAGCCAACGCTCTACACTTGTGAGCTACAAGTTTATTGTGGTATCCGGGGGTTTAATCACTTTGATTTCAAGCTACTTGCCCACGCAACAGTGACTTATGGTGGGACATAAGCTCTACAACTGCTGTCATTGCCTTTAACCCCACAGACACCGCCCAGTTTTGCAGCTATATACCCGAGAAATGTTGACATGTCTCACTAAGGGGCGAGTTTATGTGATATTTAATCTTTGTTATAGATCCAGATGCACGGACCTTTGTGCGTTTACCCAATGCCTCTAATGGTAGGCATTTGGTCTTAGAACGATGGATGTGTAAATCTACTGTCTTGTTTTGAGCAATGCATATAGCTTTTTAATATCCGAGTAAATGTCATTTAAATGCCACTGAAAACAGTGCCAAACATACAATCAATAATTTTTGAAATGAAGTCAATTAATCAGGTTGTGTTACTAAGAGCTCATTTACTAAGATATGTTAAATAGGTGACTGTGTTAGTATAGTCTTTTAGTTAATCTATTATGTGGATCCGCTAGGTTGATTTGATGCACGGCTAAATCTGCATGTTGAAAGCTCCCTTTGAATTCTGGTTACGAAGGAGAGGGAATCGAAATTAAATTATCTTGACCATCCCGCTGTCCAAGAGCAGTTAAACCCACCTGCATATGCTTTTTTACTCATTTTCTAATTCCACATCCCCATTTGTCCGTTAATAATCTAAAACTATGTTTCTACCTACGACTTTACTGAGCGAAAATAAAAATTCGTTCAGGGGGCTCATGCAGGCTGGACATTATATGTTTCTTTTTATGTGCCTTTTGAAAGCGTCTTTGCTTAACTTTATCTGAAAGTAACTACTGTGTAGCAATTACCGTATAAAAATATATGGTAACGTAAGCTCGTTAAGTTTTATTTATTACGAACTAAAAGTGTTTTTAAGGCTATTTTCCTCAAAGAAGACGTACATTATCAATCATAAAACAGTGCTGTGAATAAATTAATTGTACAAATGGGTTACAGGGGCACTAATCGCATTTATTACCTTAGGCATGACATATAAATTTTCTTGAATGGCATTCCAGTGGCCAAAAATTTGAAAATATTTGAAAATACCACCCATTTGTTTAAAATGTAATTTGCGCAAGTCCTTTTTTCTACTGGATTTAATGGTCTGCACTCTACGCTGCCAGACACATATAGACTAATAATCAATGCTGGAGAATTTACTGACAAGTACAGTAATCAAGTAGTGGCTGATTTGGGTGTCGTATATGTCGCCAGCAAATGATTAACACACCTAGGTTATAATCGCACATAGTGTTTGATCTCGAGTCACGTAACCATGAATGGGGCCCTCGGGAATACCTGACTCCAACCAGACTCGGAACATGAGTTCAGGTGGTTAGAAAATCGGTAGTCAACGACTACACATAAGCTAGAAACGATGACAACTGTGTGCTAGGCATTGTTCGTTAGACTTTTAGGTTACATTAAGTACCACAAGTCAATAGTTCCTGCGCATTATTTTTGGGTAGCTGTAGAGGTTACTCATACTTTTACCTTATTTAAAATTTTTAAGAAAATTTTTATCTCTTGTATTCATTTATTAAAAAAAATGTCTGAGATATTTGAAAATGTCACTACATCCGCCTAATGCATAGATTTATCCATTCAGAAAATCTAAAGAATGCGTATTTTGGATTTCTTAACGATAATAACGCACTTAGTTCCCAAAACCCTCTATCGTTTCCAGCTTGCAGTATCGAGGCGACGCATAGAGGATAGGCAATTTACAGTACTTTCGAATCAAATCAAATTGCATCACCATTCTCTAGGACCGAACGTGTATTCTGTGTACAGCATAAACGCACTCGTGAGTCATCTCAAGTGCTATAAGTGATGCCAGCGGCGCAAATGTCTTATCCATATTACCTGAAGGAGCCCTTGCAAGGCTATATTCTGTTTACTTAGTCTCGTGTAGAAGATGAAGCTCTCGAATGTGTATACCAAATGTTTTCACGTTGTACATTTAAACACGATTTTTGCCTTTAGGGACAAGCCCTATACACTTTTCACAGAAACAATACAATAAATAGGAAATTCTTTTAATAACAAATCCAGAAGTATGCATAAATAAACCAAGAATTCAAACTGGACTGCTTTAAGGTCGTAGCAAACAATTGAATGAATATCTATGATTATTGGATTCCTGTTGTACCAACTAAATTCATTTATGTAAACGGATGTCAAGATTACTGGCTTGCATACATTCCTAACGTTAAGTATCAATGATTTTAATATCATTATCACCAGGTCCAACATGTTGCTAACTTCTAGGTAAATTCTAATCTTTCCGTTTGATACTATTTGTAATTTGTGTGCAATTATCAGAGTGAGGCAATAATGCTTATAAAGTGCATGCGATCATCTATTTGTGCTTCATAACCCAAGAGATATTTCTAAAGCTGTTTCCTTAATACTGAAGTTTACCGAGAGTAATCGACTTAACATTTGAATTATGGAGATCATTTTCTTTTGCATGCACAAAAAGACAGCTCAAATTTTGAATCCACCACGGCAGCCAATGAAACTCTTGTGTTCAAGGTCATTCCTTGTATGGATGGAGTAATATTTCATTTAAATAAGCGAAAGGTTGTTGTTAAATAACCATTTCTTTATTATGCTGTACTCTTTACTACGCGTGTTTGACATCCATATTCAAAACGAGTGGTGTGACGTTTTTCTATATCAATAAATGTTAACAACTTAATATGTTAGGTCAAATAATGTCTTTAATTATTGGCTGAGAGAATGTCATCAATAAGCCAGTAAGTTTCAAATGAACCCTATCCCATAGCCTAGAAAAGTCATTTAAAATCTGCAACATTTAATTCTCTTGATACCTGTGTTCTTATTATACAAAAGTGCTTCCTCTCACAAAATCCATGTGCTATATTCTCAAAACTGAAGCACTTGCATAAAATAAAGGCTAGCTAAGCGTTTCATAGGCTTACTTTCCTTAGGCTTAGGTGATTGAATTTCCACGATCGTGAGCACAGAAGGCCAGATGCATTGGAGGAACAGCCAGACTACAATTTTATGAAAACACCCACTTTTCCTGTCCATTTTCCCTTCACATGTTGGTTGCTCCTTGGACGTATGGGGACGATCTTTTCAGTCCTCCCAGACGAAAAGCTCGTTTGTACATGTTTTGTCAAATAGGCGGTGGCCCATGTTGTTTTTCCCCGTTGTAGGATATTTATATTCCCCTGACAGTAACGATTATGCCATTGGTTGTCTCGTTAGCCAGTATATATTCCGCGCGTGCACACGAAATACACATTAGCAATGATTGCGTCTTATGCTAATTGGGCACACCATCTCCATTGTGCTTTAATAACTGTCGTATAAAGGCGTATTTCTGTTTTATTCCGTGATTAATATCGTGGCGCTCAACCATTAGATTAGACGTTATCTGACATCAAAGACAACCTATAAGTCAACGACAACGGAAAAGCTGAAGTTGAATTAACGAGGTAAACTGAATGGTCATTTGAACTAAAAAAACCCAACCAATTCGTAAATGTTAAGCGAAACTTTGATCCACTGAATTTAGGAGCTCGTAACATCACTTTTAGTGGTCTGAAATAATTTCTATCCAAAAAACAGTTATTGCTTGAGATTGCAGCCGAGCATCAAAATCATCTATTATAATTAATTACTTAACTGTTAAAATTTAATAGGGGATTTGATCAAACTAAAACAGCTTCACACAGTAAATGTGATCATTTATGTACAACTTTAACTTTTGGATAAACCACCAAGAACCAGCCGACAAATTTTAAACTGCATGATAAACAAATACGCTAGGTTAATTATTATTTATTATTATTATTTATTTTACTAAATTTTCAAAACACTTGCTAGTTTTAAACTTTCAAAGGGAATCTTCAAAATGGGAGTTTTTGCAAAAATGCAGAACCCTTCATGGTATTGAAAGGAACATTTATGTTAGACGAAATAATGAGGGCACAGTTTAGATCGGTTTCGTAAAATTAAAAATATAAAAGTGTTTTATGCTTATCTGTTAGATTCTTTGATATACTTGGGACTTTAATGGACAAAGATGAAATGCATGGCCATCTTATCACGACGCTAGAATGTGAAACCCCCACCAACTTCACATAAGTGGCTTTTACGATAAATTGTTTGGAGGATAAATATGCCCGTAGCCCCATCCTAGCACAAGTCCTAATATAAAACTGAACTCTTACCTTAATCTTACCCACTTTTCCTACCCGACATTTCTAAAAAACAGTTAACACGATCCTTAACCTTAACCCTCAACATACTCATGTTCACAACGCTCACTCTGATATAAACCCTTACGTTAAACTGAAGCCTAAGCTCAGCCCCTACTCTCATATTAATAGGCAGATTATGATAGCCTATAAAGACAAGAAAGACTGGCATGGCCATTTTGGATCTTTCGGCGTCACCATCCGGTCATACTTAAGCCAGATGGTGCACCGCCCGAAGCTTGAACGCATCACCTGTTGAGCAACTCTCTAACCACTGAGCCACGGGCCCATTGTATTCTCGGTATTGAACGGCAATAGTGACATTCGTTGACGAAGGCTGACCGGTCACTAACAGAATTCACTCGTTCCCGTCTGCCTCGAGGCTCACTATTGACCCCATCCAGCAGCCGCACAGCCATTCCAGTCTCCCTCGTCCTTTTCGGCAATCAAACTCTGCCTATGATACTGGCCGCTGTGCTAGTTCACTCCGTTAGCGATCAGTGAGCATTCATCAACGAACCTCGCACTAACTTTTAAACACAAGCTCACCGTAATTGGGCATAAATCCGCATGCATTGCTGGTGGTTCCTAAAACCGTCGAATTTATCTTGAGAAATAGGCATATGTCAACTACCGGACTAAATTTAATAAAAAAGTGAACTTGAAACTAAATTCTTAAACATATGGCGGAACCTTTGGTCAGATATCACCACAACAGTTGAGCGTCATTCACAAAATTTGTTTGCGCTAAAGCATAAAACTTGAAAACATTTCTTATTTTTATTGTAATCAATTTAAGGAAAAGTATTTGGGTACTTACAGACAAGCATACGAAGACGTAAAACATTTTCTATGCACTTCATATCTAAGTCAGTACATGTTTAACAAATCAAACTGACAGTGCAAGAGTTTGCACAAACTTTAGGTAAAGTTTAAATATCTGTACAACAGTGTTATCGCAAAAACCTACAACATGTCTCACGCAATAATTAAACTGGTGGGATATTCAATGATTCACCCTATTGACACCATGGGCATTAAACAGACCTCTTTATACATGTTTTTTTCCGCTGCATGATGCAGATGCGTGGGGTATCAAGTCGTCACTTCATCCCGGCGCACTCCTGTTCACGTGTTTTATTACTTCCTAACATTTGGGCGCAAAACTGAGTACTGCCAGCATGTGACTTTGACTATTTCCTCACAAACAGCATTATGCCTCGATAATTGATTGAACTTAACTTCAGTCTTCAGGTAGGCTCCAAAGTGGTTTTATATGTGGACACATTATCATTCGGATCACCCTGGTCTCAGATTTCTTTATCATCTTAAACTGACCGTTTATTCAAAGGAGAGATCTATTACACTAGCCCCATAGGGTGCGAAAAATGCGACCTTGTAACCTTAACATCGATAGGATTACTTAATTTCCTCATTTCTTAAAACCTGAATTGTCCTAACTTCTTAAAATGAAAAGGTGTTTAAATTATTTCTGAGCGAACAACGACAGTTATTATTTTCCTCTTTTTCCTAACTGGTTAAGAAATTGAAATTTCATTTGTTTACTATACCCTGGGACAACAGGATGTTAGATTTCTTGAAGTGAACCGGGCCGCCATGAGTGACCAACTAAACCAAATTCGTCGGTTTGGACACTAAAGACAGAATATCAGTAGCAAGCATATTATCAGAAAGCGATTAGTACCTTAGCTATTTTTTTCGCAAACGTCTTTCCGTTTTTATTTGCAATATCTCTTTGGTATTTATCTTTCTACAACAAATTGCGGAGGCAAGGTCATCAGAAGCCTATGCAAATAACCAATTCGATGAGTTTCTGATACGCAGTCTGGTGTTTTTTTTCAGAATTTATAGACATAAATGAAGAATAAAAGAACAAACAATAAATTGATGGGCAGTTCACGGCATGCTTCTAAGCTATGAATGGACACAACAAGGGAGATAATTCGAAAATTTTGCTTCTTTTGTGAAAAATACCCATCTACTGCCATGCATTTTCTTTCAAATTTTAGTTACTAAAAGAGGTCTGGGTAAGAAACTTTATTGCATCTTCCTTTTGGTGCGCTTCTAAAACAATTTACAGTAAACTTTTTTCTACTGCTTCTACATGTCATTTTCATATGCAATTATTTCAAAATTTTGGATGTACATTTCTATGGTTCTTACATCACTTCCGCTATATCCAGTGCCCTTATCCTCAGCTTTACCGCAACTAGAAAAAAATGAATTTAAAAAGAGCAATGTTATTTTCCCTTGCTTTGATGCATTGGCAGTTTTTCTTACAATCATTTTTTGAGTCAAGTTAAACGTAATTGTATACGATAAATGATTAAATCCACCAAATGTGTCGTTAGTTTGATTAGAGCTCAAGAAAAATAATCAATTACCCTTAGGGAAATTTTCGTTCATTTGAAATCCTAGTTCAATAGTGAAACATTCCCTGATTGTGTTGAATTTATATGGTTTTCCTTTTTCCGTTATAAGGTCTGGATGCATTCGTATTTTCAAATGTTACTTAGGTTAATCGCAAAAAAAAAAAAATCGGGCTTTAACATTGAATTTTTTTGTGCGAATGCTTTCTTTCGTCTTCGCACATAAACGTTGAAGTGTCAGTCGAGGCATCTAGTATTTACACTGTGATGAATAAAGGTTTGAACTAGTCCAACAAATGGAGCTGCTTGCGAATTGACATGTCGGGCTATTTTGCCATTAAATGGAAGAAAAAACGTAATTTTCATTTAAATTTTTTTGACAGTTGTAGAACTATCTTCTTGATTTGACAATTCTCTATATACCTTTAAAGCAAAATTATTACCTTGACCGAAAAGGGCTGCGCTCGCATTTGTGTGACCCAGCTAAAATACAGATAGTTTTTTGCAAATGCATAGGAAGCTCCACGCTTATCGTTACAATAATTAGCTAAGATTCTGCATCACAACTGCCCTGTCGCTTAGTATGGTGCTAATACAGTCGCTCTTTTTATTTTCAAAGTGAAACAAGTGCACAGTATTGATAAGGAAAATAAAATAAAACAGCTATCAAACATCGATTATACACTAAACGGTCTTTAGCCATTAGTTAGCCATATGAAAACATTAACAACATTTAGTATGCAAATAATGAGAATGGCTCATTGAATGCCTAAACATATTTGTTGGGCATACGTTTTAACTAGATAAACTACAACATTTCTTTCAATACCATGATCATAGATGGATTTGTTCTTCTTATTTTTGCTGTTATGCTCTCGAAACTTTGTTCTGGGACAAATTATTGGAAGTAGTTGGAAGATTTAAAGGATTCCAGGCACATATCTTATGAGCAACCTTATGTGCACGGGAACCATTTTCAGCTTAAGAACATACTAACGTCATAATGCTGATACTTTGAACGAAAATACCTTTCCAAGTTTCGGCAAATAGCTCTTGGTAGCATCTATTTTATCCAAATAAATTTCCCCATTTTATGATTTGGGTAAGTCTATTAATGTCAATTAATTCTGGTGTAGTAGCATATAAAACTGTAGACTTTGTCTGGTAATAGTTACATAATTATCGGCAGTAGCGCGAAAACTTTGAGTCAGTCTGTAGTGTTTACTAACCAAAATACGAGAAACAGGAACATTTTTATCAGCTGCATTACTGTTAAATACTGCAAAACTCATAGTAAAATTAAAAACTAAGGTATCGACTGCTATCCGAATGCTGTCCTCAACATATTAAAGATATATTGTGTACAATCTGGCAATTGAAGATCGGGACGTAACATCTGTAAAATGATTTTTACTATGATGGTTTTTACACGCATTACCTATATACTGATTTTCACAATTCCTACTGCAAAGTTGCATGCTGCCTGCTAGCAAATGATTAGACTAATTTATGCAAGGTTTATTTTTATGGTTTTTGCCATGACAACTCATAGTTCGCCTTCTTAAAAAAGTAATCATTGGTATAATTATTTGGTGGGACACGGGTATAGGAAGCAGATGGTGTCAGAGGCGACAAATACTCCGGTGTCCTAAGACCCTTGGAATCAAGCATCAGATAACCTGTTATTTGGCAGTACCTAGTCCCGTGCCCCACCTTACTTTTTCAGATGCCTAAATTAACCCTCCGCGGGAAATGGGTATAAATAAAATAATTCAAGTTTCTGCCTAAAACTACTCTAGTCTACTTTATAGGAGCCATTTGAAGGTGCAATAATAGCCCAAAATTAGTTCTTACCTCCTCCATAATATTGAATCCTCTCAAATAGAGCGTTGGACTTCTGCCCAACAGAAACCGGCAAGTCAACGAGCTCGTGGCGCAGTGGGTGAAGCGTCGGACTTCTGCCTAACAAGGTCGCGAGTTTTGAGGCTCGGGCACCATCAACGCCTGGGTTGGGTATGGCTGGCTGATGACGTATAAGCCAGAAATGGCCATTCAAGTCTCCCTTTTGTCTATGTCGGTCATGTTATTCTGCCTTTATAGCACTAAGCTGCCTTACGGCCGCTGCTGGCGGAGCTTGAGAGTTAGCCCCAAAGGCACAATCGGGACGAGTGGAGTCCTGTAACCGATCGGTGAAGCGCCCCACTACCATATATATTATTTCCCGATCGAAAACCGGCAAGTCAACGAGCTCGTGGCGCCAGTGGATAGAGCGTTGGACTTCTGACTAACAAGGTCGCGAGTTTGCAGGCTCAGGGCACCATAACGCCTGGGGTTGGGTATGGCTGGTTGATGACGGCTAATAAGCCAGAAATGGCCATTCAAGTCTCCCTTGTCATCTGTTGGTCATGTTATTCTGCCTATAGCACTAAGCTGCCTTACGGCTGCTGGCGAGACGAGAGTTAAGCCCCAAGGCACAATGCGGACGAGTGAGTCCTGTAACCGATCGGTGATCGTTCTACTACCATTGTTAATATTCCCGATCGAAACCGGCAAGACAACGAGCTCGTGGCGTAGTGGGTAGAGCGTTGGACTTCTGCCCAACAAGGTCGAAAGTTTGAGGCTCGCGCACCGCAGCGCCTGGGGTTGGGTATGGCTTGCTGATGACGGCTTATAAGCCAGAAATGGCCATTCCAGTCTCCTTGTCTTTGTCGGTCATGCTAATTCTGCCTATACACCCTTAGCTGCGCCTTCACGGATGCTGGCGAGGGAGCTAGAGTTAGCACCAGGGCACAATAGTACGAGTGAGTCCTGTAACCGATCGGTGAGCGCTCTACTACCATTGTTAATATTCCCGATTGAAACCGGCAAGACAACGAGCTCGTGGCGCAGTGGGTAGGAGCGTTGGACTTCTGCCCAACAAGGTCTGCGAGTTTGAGGCTCCAGGCACCCAGCGCCTGGGGTTGGGTATGACTGGCTGATGACGGCCAATAAGCCAGAAATGGCCATTCAAGTCTCCCTTTGTCTATATCGGTCATGTTATTCTGCCTATACACTAAGCTGCCTTTACGGCTGCTGGCGGCTTGAGAGTTAGCCCCAAGGCACATACGGGACGAGTGAGTCCTGTAACCGATCAGTGAGCGCTCTACTACCATTGTTATTATTTCCCCGATCGAAACCGGCAAGATCAACGAGCTCGTGGCGCAGTGGGTAGAGCGTTGGACTTCTGCCTAACAAGGTCGCGAGTTTTGAGGCTCGGGCACCTGCAGACGCCTGGGGTTTGGGTATGGCTGGCTGATGACGGCTAATAAGCCAGAAATGGCCATTCCAGTCTCCCTTTGTGTTTGTCGGTCTTGTCATTCTGCTTCTATACACTTAGCTGCCTTACGCGCTGCTGGCGGGGGCTTGAGAGTTAGCCCCAAGGCACAATGGGACGAGTTAGTCCTGTAACCGATCGGTGAGCGCTCTACTACCATTGTTATTATTCCCGATCGAAACCGGCAAGTCAACGAGCTCGTGGCGCAGTGGGTAGAGCGTTGAACTTCTGCCTAACAAGGTCGCGAGTTTGAGGCTCGGGCACCGCAGCGCCTGGGGTTGGGTATGGCTGGCTGATGACGGCTAATAAGCCAGAAATGGCCATTCCAGTCTCCCTTGTCTTTTGTTGGTCTTGTTATTCTGCCTATACACTAAGCTGCCTTACGGCTGCTGGCGGGGCTTGAGAGTTAGCCCCAAGGCACAATGGGACGAGTGAGTCCTGTAACCGATCGGTGATCGTTCTACTACCATTGTTAATATTCCCGATCGGAACCGGCAAGACAACGAGCTCGTGGCGTAGTGGGTAGAGCGTTGGAATTCTGCCCAACAAGGTCGAAAGTTTGAGGCTCGTGCGCCGACGCGCCTGGGGTTGGGTATGGCTGGCTGATGACGGCTAATAAGCCAGAAATGGCCATTCCAGTCTCCCTTGTCTTTGTCGGTCATCTAATTCTGCCTATACACTTAGCTGCCTTAGGGCTGCTGGCGGGGCTTGACGGTTAGCCCCAAGGCACAATGCGACAAGTGAGTCCTGTAACCGATCGGTGATCGTTCTACTACCATTGTTATTCTTCCCGATCAAAACCGGCAAGTCAACGAGCTCGTGGCGCAGTGGGTAGAGCGTTGGACTTCTGCCCAACAAGGTCGCGAGTTTGAGGCTCGGGCGCCGCAGCGCCTGGGGTATGGCTGTGGATGATTACGGCCAATAAGCCAGAAATGGCCATTCAGTCTCCCTTGTCTTTTGTCGGTCGTTAATTCTGCCTATACACTTAGCCTCCTTACGGCTGCTGGCGGGGCTTGAGAGTTAGCCCCAAGGCACAATGGGAGGAGTGAGTCCTGTAACCGATCAGTGAGCGCTCTACTACCATTGTTATTATTCCCGATCGAAACCGGCAAGACAACGAGCTCGTGGCGCAGTGGGTAGAGCGTTGGACTTCTGCCCAACAAGGTCGCGAGTTTGAGGCTCGGGCACCGCACGCGCCTGGGGTTGGGTATGGCTGGCTGATGACGGCTAATAAGCCAGAAATGGCCATTCCAGTCTCCCTTGTCTTTGTCGGTCATGTAATTCTGCCTATACACTTAGCCTCCTTACGGCTGCTGGCGGGGCTTGAGAGTTAGCCCCAAGGCACAACGGGACGAGTGAGTCCTGTAACCGATCGGTGAGCGCTCTACTACCATTGTTAATATTCCCGATCGAAACCGGCAAGACAACGAGTTCGTGGCGCAGTGGGTAGAGCGTTGGACTTCTGCCCAACAAGGTCGCGAGTTCGAGGCTCGGGCGCTGCAGCGCCTGGGGTTGGGTATGGCTGGCTGATGACGGCTAATAAGCCAGAAATGGCCATTCCAGTCTCCCTTGTCTATATCGGGTCATGTTATTCTGCCTATACACTTAGCTGCCTTTACGGACTGCTGGCGCTTTGAGAGTTAGCCCCAAGGGCACAATGGGACGAGTGAGTCCTGTAACCGATCGGTGATCGCTTCTACTACCATTGTTAATATTCCCGATCGAAACCGGCAAGACAACGAGCTCGTGGCGTAGTGGGTAGAAGCGTTGACTTCTGCCCAACAAGGTCGCGAGTTTGAGGCTCGTGCGCCGACGCGCCTGGGGTTGGGTATGGCTGGCTGATGACGGCTAATAAGCCAGAAATGGCCATTCCAGTCTCCCTTGTCTTTGTCGGTCATCGTAATTCTGCCTATACACTTAGCCGCCTTAGGGCTGCCGCTGGCGGGCGCATGAGCGGCAGCCCTGGGCGCGCCACGCATCGCGAGTCCTGTAACCGATCGGTGAGCGTTCTACCACCATATGTATATTCTTCCCGATCGAAACCGGCAAGATCCTACGGCCATGCCGTCGCGTTCCATGCGGGTACCCACGTCGACGTCCGATCATCGCGAACCCTACGTATCGTTCCCAGCTGTTTGAGGCCCGCAGCGCATCGGGGGTTTCCGTCAACTCGCTCCAGTCGGTTCCGCCGCGACGAGCTCAGCAACGCCATTCCATGTCGGTTGCCACTTACCGTATCGTTTACGCAGCGCGTTCATCATCCGTCGTCCTCGCCCAACGTCATCCCACCAACAACCCAGTCAGTCCACGGCCGCCGGCGGGCTTCCGTGAGCAGCCCTCCCCGCACAACGCAACGAGTGCGAGTCCTAAAATCGATCAGTGAGCGCTCCACCACCATTGATATTATCTCGATCGGAAACCGGCAAGACAACGAGCTTCGTGGCGGCGCAGTGGGTAGATGCCTGGACTTCTGCACAACAAGGTAGCGAGTTCGAGGCTCGCGCGCCGCAGCGCCTGGTGTTGGGTATGGCTGGCTGATAATGGCTTATAAGCCAGAAATGGCCATTTCAGTCTCCCTTGTCTTTGTCGGTCATGTTATTCTGCCTATACACTTAGCTGCCTTACGGCTGTTGGCGGGGCTTAAAGAGTAGCCCCAAGGCACAATGGGACGAGTGAGTCCTGTAACCGATCGGTGAGCGCTCTACTACCATTGTTAATATTACCGATCGAAACAGGCAAGTCAACGAGCTCGTGGCGCAGTGGGTAGAGCGTTGGACTTCTGCACAACAAGGTAGCGAGTTCGAGGCTCGCGCGCCGCAGTGCCTGGTGTTGGGTATGGCTGGCTGATAATGGCTTATAAGCCAGAAATGGCCATTTCAGTCTCCCTTCTCTTTGTCGGTCATGTAATTCCGCCTCTATACTCAGCTGCCTAACGGCTGCTGGCGGGGCTTGAGAGTTAGCCCCAAGGCACAATGGGACGAGTGAGTCCTGTAACCGATTGGTGAGCGCTCTACTACCCTTGCAAATATTCCCGATCGAAACTTGCAAGACAACGAGCTCGTGGCGCAGTGGGTAGAGCGCTGGACTTCTGCCCAACAAGGTCGCGAGTTTGAGGCTCGCGCGCCGCAAAGCCTGGTGTTGAGTATGGCTGGCTGATGACGGCTAATAAGCCAGAAATGGCCATTCCAGTCTCCCTTGTCTTTGTCGGTCATGTTATTCTGCCTATACACTTAGCTGCCTTACGGCTGCTGGTGGGGCTTGACAGTTGTCCCCAAGGCACAGTGGTACGAGTGAGTCCTGTAACCGATCGGTGAGCGCTCTACTACCATTGTTAATATTACCGATCGAAACCGGCAAGTCAACGAGCTCGTGGCGCAGTGGGTAGAGCGTTGGACTTCTGCACAACAAGGTAGCGAGTTCGAGGCTCGCGCGCCGCAGCGCCTGGTGTTGGGTATGGCTGGCTGATAATGGCTTATAAGCCAGAAATGGCCATTTCAGTCTCCCTTGTCTTTGTCGGTCATGTTATTCTGCCTATACACTTAGCTGCCTTACGGCTGTTGGCGGCTTAAAGAAGTAGCCCCACAAGGCACAATGGGACGAGTGAGTCCTGTAACCGGATCGGTGAAGCGCTTACTACCATGCACCCATCCGTCCGCCTAAGTTTGAGTCCCATATTCCTATCATCGATGTACCATTTGTTCATTCCAATCCCATCTCCGAATCAGCCCATACCCATATATCCCAACCCAGATCGGCGAGCCGCCTCCACCAATCCCATCCCCGATCCAGTCCCCCAACATCCAGCGGGCATGGCCGATCCCGTCCGGAACGGCTGCCCGCGAGCCTGATTCCGCCCCGGCGCCGAGCACATCATCGACTACCAACGCCCGAAACCATCATCCCAGTCCCCCGTCCTCGCCCACGTCATTCCAGTTTATACATCTTTAGCTGCCTTTGATGCATTGCTTGGTGGCTTTGACAGTTGTCCCCAAGGCATGGCACGAGTGAGTCCTGACAAACCGATCGGTGAGCGCCTTATTACCATAACTTATATTCCCGATCAAACAAGCAGGACATCGAGCTACGTGGTGCAGTGGTAGAGCGTTCTGCCAGCAAGGTCACAAAGTTCGAACGGGCGTCGCCTGGGGGTAGGTATAGCTGGCTGATGACGGCTAATAAGCCGGAAATGGCCATTCGAGTCTCATCCCTGACTTGGTCGATCATGTGAATTCTGCCTATATATACTTAGCTGCATTACGGCTGCTGTGCGTGCGAGAGTTAGCCCACAGGCACGCTGGGACGAGTGAAGTCCACAGAAACCGATCGGTGAGACGCCCATTTACCATTGTCACGCATTCCCGATCGAGAGCCGGCAGCAACAACGGAAGAGCTCGTGGTGCGGTGGGTGGAGGCGTTCACTTCTGCAACAAGGTCGAGTTCGAGCGCTCCGGGCGCGCGCAATGACGCCTGGGTTTGATGCTATAGCTGGCTGATGACGGCTAACCAAGCCGGAAATGGCCATTCCAGTCTCCGTCTTTGGTCGGTCATGCTATTCTGCCAATATCCTTGGCTGTCGTGCGGCGACTGGCGAGAGCTTGAGAGTTAGCCCACAAGCAGCAGGAAGAGGGAGTCTAACCGATCGGTGAGGCGCCTAATTACCATAGCTATTCCCGATCAAAACAAGCAGGACATCGAGCTCATTGGGCAGTGGGTAGAGCGTTCTACTTCTGCCCAACAAGGTCACAAGTTCGAACCTCGCGTCGCAGCGCCTGGGGTTGGTATGGCGATGACGAATAATAAGCCAGAAATGGCCATTCCTGTCTCTCGCATGGTCGGTCATGTTATTCTGCATATATCTGAGCTGTCGAAGCCAACCTCAAAGCAAAACGGGACGAGTGAGTTCTGTTACCGATCCGTGAACTACCATAGATATATTCCCGATCAAAACCGGCTTAGACAACGAGGAGAGCTCATTGTGGCGCAGTGTAGTGTTGGACTTTCTGTGCAGCAAGGTCCCGAGTTCGAGAGAGAGCATCGGGCGTCGCAGCGCCTGGGTTTGGTACGGCTGATGATTATAAGTCAGAAATGGCCATTGGTCTCCCTTGTCTTGGTCGGTCAGGTTATTCTGCCTATATCCTAAGCTGCCTTACACGGTTGGGGCCAGGGGGTTAGCTAAAGAAGGCATAACGGGACGAGGTGAATCTTTAACCGCCGATCGGTGAGCGCCTACCTGTATATTCTTGATCAAAACCGGCGGGATATCTACAGAGTTTGGCGCTGTGGTTAGAAATTAAGGTGAGCCCAACAGGTCGTGAGTTCGAGCCTCGGGCGTCGCAGCCTATGGTGTAGGGTATGGCTGGCTGATGACGATAAGCAAGATAACCAAAGTTCGCAGTTTCTAATCCGAGGTGTGCCACACTTGCAGGATTTGGTATGACTGGTTGATGATGGCTAAGCCAGAAATGGCCATTCCGGTCCCCTTGTCTTTGTCGGTTCCAATCTATCATATGCTACACGTCGCTATGCGACTGCCTGCGAGGGCTCTAATGTGACTCTAGGCACAACGGAACAT